>OY723389.1:49891878-50089073 GCA_963210295.1 Ophion ellenae
CAATATTCACAATTGGGGGGGAGGGGGGGGGGCTTAAGGCAGAGGAAATTGAGCGAATTTTCGAGATTTGTTTGTGTCGATACTATTCGGGGAGCTGGCGAACAAAACCGGACTTGTCCATGAATTACGTTATTACAGGAGAGGTCAAAAATCAAAATAACCAAATAAAGATGGGTTAGAATTTAGAAATTTTCAAGCTTTAAGGGTTAGAATAAGGGTTAGAATTTTTAAGCTTTAAGGGTTAGATTTTGGAAGCTTTAAGGGTTAGAATAAGCTTTAAGGCGTAGAATAAGCTTTAAGGGTTGGAATAAGCTTTAAGGGTTGGAATAAGCTTTAAGGGATAGAATAAGCTTTAAGGGTTAGATTTTGGAAGCTTTAAGGGTTAGAATAAGCTTTAAGGCGTAGAATAAGCTTTAAGGGTTAGAATAAGCTTTAAGGGTTGGAATCAGCTTTAAGGGATAGAATAAGCTTTAAGGGTTAGGATTTTCAAGCTTTAAGGGTTAGAATTTGGAAGCTTTAAGGGTTAGAATGAGCTTCAAGCGTTAGAATTAGCTTTAAGGGTTAGAATAAGCTTTAAGGGTTGGAATCAGCTTTAAGGGATAGAATAAGCTTTAAGGGTTAGAATTTTCAAGCTTTAAGGGTTAGAATGAGCTTCAAGCGTTAGAATTAGCTTTAAGGGTTAGAATAAGCTTTAATGGTTGGAATAAGCTTTAAGGGTTAGAGTGAGCTTTAAGGGATAGAATAAGCTTTAAGGGTTAGCATTTTGAAGGTTTAATTTTTTTTAGCGTCACTTTAGACGCTAAGAAAGGCTATTTTCATGCATTTTTTGATAGGTTTATACTATAGATAATGATATAAAAGTTGTTATACTTAATAAATACACTTTCGAAATAGATTTTTTTAAATTATTTATTTGCGTCATTATTTACAGACGATAATGGCAGTAAAAAAAATGTCTTAAGAAAATTGTAGGTCTGCGCTGTTGATGGAATCTCGGAGATGGATCATCCGAAACAAAAAAATCAAACGGTTTTAGATTCAGTATGTAAATGGCTATAGCGCATATCATATGAATTTTGGTATATACAAACATAACAAAATGGCGGACATTTTTCGAAAATACAAAAAAACGTGTTTTTTCACCGTTTTTAGCAAAAAAAAAAATAGGAAATATGAAAATTTAAAAAAATCCTTGATATGCGCTATAGTTATAGTTGTAAAGAATACGTGGTTAACATTTCTTAAGGATCGGTTCAGTAGTTTCGAAGATTTTATCACCAAACCGTCGAAAAACGTTGTTTCGAGAAAAGCGCTTTTAACGTTTGTTTGGGACACATAAATACATAAACAAACAAAAAATATTTAATTTATTTCGAAAGTTTATTCATTAAGTGTAACAACTTTTATATCAATATCTATAATATAAAACTATCAAAAAATTGATGAGAATAGCCTTTATTATCGTCTCAAGTGAGAAGACCCCTTAAGGCCGTAGGCCACTCTAGGATTTGCCAAAAATCGATTTTGTTTGTTAAAAAGGTATGTTAGTGCCGATAAAATTATATTCCAAAAGATGATGGGTGTGAAAAATCTCCAAGTACTCGACTTCCGAATTTTCAAATCTGTAAGGCCAACTGTATTGGTGAAGGCATCGCAGTTTAAAGGTATTGAAACATTATTCATATCGTAACTTTCTACTAACTTTAAACGCGTTTATCTCAAAACTACTTTTTTTCAAGTCGGCCGGACTCATGGCTCAAACAAATTTCAACCGATTCACTTGAAATTGTAACGGTATATATACAACTACATTTTCTAAGGCAATACGACGATTTTCTGATGGCATTTTACACTTTTTGTTTTAGAATTGCGCCATTTTGATAAAAAAAAACAATATATTAAAAAAATCGTACGTATTTATATAGCTATTCTTATATGTAATCGAAAAAACTTTAGTGTCTTGTCATAACTCAAGAATTTAAGGAGCTCTTGGTCCGGCCGTTGGCCTTCCAGAAATAAAGGCGTCATCCGAAAAATGCTGCAAAATAATTTTTTATAGTCAATTACGTGTGTAATAAAACTCCTATTTTGTAATTTCGATTTATTTTATGGTTTCACTGAAAAAAATCACAAAATATGGCCTTTTTGGCCTCTGGAGTGGCCTACGGCCTTAAGGGGCCTTACGGGCTATCACCAGTGTGAACGCTGAAAATTTGGGTGATTTTCGGGAATTTTTCGGAAGATAAGTACTCAATTAAATGTTTCGGAAAATTAAGAATATATTTGGCTATATTTGACCTATACGACATAATTTTTTCATACAAAAATATTGAGATCCAAGCGACTTATGCGCTGCCTTCGTAGGCGCCAAAGAAAAAGTTCCTCCACTGCTGACATGATTCCGGCCGACTGAATACCTGAAACCGAGAAAGAAAAAATGTCGTTAAACTGGAAGTTATTTCCTGTACAATGACGTAGGATTTTCCAAGATATCAAAATCTAACAAAATGGCGTAGTTATGAAAAAAGTCTGTTTTCTTGCCTATAAAATGGCCGTTTTTTTTTCAATGCCAAATCGTCAATTTTCATCAAATCAAAAATGTCCTACGTCATTGTCAAGTAAATATGTTGAAGAGTACTCAGTTCAAATTTCAAGTCAATCGGATAATTGCTCTTTGAGTTACAAGGTCAGCAAATTTGAAAAATCTCATTTCGACAAAAACGCGTTTAAAGATTTAACTATCGATTTTTGCAAGATAAAATGATATTGATATAAACGATATAAATAATAATGATATTCTTGAAAGTATAAACTGTCGAAAAAGGCATTAAAAAAAATCGGTTTTTGAAAGTATCACACTGGTATAGCCCCTTAATATATGAAGGCTCTATCAAAATAAAAGCCTGGACCTGGCTTTGGTTTAATAAAAACACTAACTACCGTTCGTTCATTTTTATTTTGGACGAGTCCCTTTTTTTATTGAAAATCTTATGAACATATCCGTTTATGAAATAAAACAGATTCTTTGAATTGAATATAAATTTGTTTTTTATTATCAATTTAATAATCCAACACAAACTCTTCCATGTTAGGCTCACAACAATCGCATTCAATGCCATCATCGTCATCACTGTTGTCATTTGTTACTAATTTTTCATCGAAACCAGCCATGGACAAGACTCTTAGGGTAATATCTGTACATTTTTGTTTCTGTTCGTAAAATCAAGTTTTCAAAATTACGAGTCGAACGTTACTGCAGTCATTAACCGGATTGCCTTATCATCGTTATCGATCGTTTCGAAAATACACCTTTTTCTCGATTATTTCTTAATTCATAGCCTGTTGTTTATAACCTGAATCAGTTTAAAAGGAATTTTCTTAATTGAACAGAATTTATTGTCGTTGCGTTCCAATGATGGAAACTTCAAGATCATCCTTTTACTTCCATGGCTCCTTAAGTTCCATTTCGGACTTCAGAGATTTAGAGAGAGAGAGAGAGAGAGAAAGAGAGGCAGAGAGAGAGAGAGAGAGAGAAAGAGAGGCAGAGAGAGAGAAAACCCGTCCGGAGTGTCCTAATCCGCTACCGTCTCGCATTTCAGGAGGGCACAGGGAAACTGAGAAAAACCTGCGCCGATTAAGATCGCCGGGCAGTACCGTCCGTTTTCTCCATTTTCCTTCATTCACATTATTCACCCAGTTATAAAAATTGTCATAAGCGCTTTCGTTGATCACTTCATTATCTGCTCCGAACTTTTGCCCCTCGTTGTATTGATTTCTATCGATCGGGAATGCGCAACATTTTTGCCGAATGTAATTTTTTTTTTTCATTCGAATTGACTCACATGGTAATTGTGCCCCTGGAACGGCGTCAACTCGATGTCATGACGGAAGTGAATCACCGGTGATTAGTTTGTTTTTTGTTTTATGCACTTCGTAAACCGATCTGCACCGAACAGGAATTACTCACTCGCACGATGCGTGCGCACACTTTTCTTCCGCGCCGTGTGATGTGAACTACGATTTTTTTTCGGCCAAGGATCGGTTCTTCTTGACGTTAAGCTGCTTGGCTCTAGAACGATTCAATATAAGAAAACGTATTTTTGAAATTTCAAGTCCATGCAGACCCCTTAATGGAGTGATTTTTTTTTTTAATTTTTACAACTGATTTTTGCTACGTTTCAGTCTTTCGTTCTTTTTCATTTTTAAAATTCTGTGTCTCTAAATCGTGTCCATTTTTTATTGAATTTCTCTGATCTGTAATTTCTAAACCGGTTTTTCGTTTTTATTATTTTTATTTCTCTAAATTTTTTCACTTTTTATTCAAATTTCTCTGACCTTTAATTCCTAAACCAGATTTTTTGCTTTCTATTTTTCTTAACTTTCATTTTTATACCGATAATCTTTCTGAGCCGATCATTTTTTTCGCTGCCAATTTTGGTCAATTTTCGTTTTTTTTATTGCTAAGTTTCTTAAACTGGTTATTTTTGTGCTTTCGATTTTTCTTAACTTTCGTTTTTTATCGATAATGTTGCTTGCTTTTAATTCTTTGGGCCTTACGTTTCTTTGTCTTTATTTTTTTTTTCGTTTATATTCTCGGTGTTGAATTTTGTTTTTCATTATTGGAGCAATTATTGTTTTGACGAAGCTTGAGCGTACGCTTCCTCGTTTATGTTCCCAATGTCCATAGCGAAGAGTAACGCGCCAATACGAACGTTCTTTTCGTCTCTCGTTTCCCGAGATCCCGTTACTCTCGGTCGCCTGCGAAACGCGCCACGTGACGGTCCTGCTCGTCTCCTAGCCAATTGGAATCCTCGAATGGCATGGGAGACAGTGCCGGAGCTCTGGGATGACCCAGATGCGCGTCTCCTCGCGCTCGCCAGATTGACCTGAAGGCCTTGAAAAGACGAGAACGATCCAAGCGCGTAATTACCTCACCGTAGTACGGAACTCGAAGCAATATTAAGAGTGTCTCGACGGAAAGTATAGCAGCAAAGAGAAATGAATCAGAAAATATGCACTGCCCAATGGAGGCCGATAAATATGGAAATTTTGAGTCTCAGGAGCCATTTTTGTAAAAGTTGGAGTCTGACGATCCAATTGTTTGAAATTTTGGGTCTGACGATCCAATTGTTTGAAATTTTGAGTCTGATGATCCAATTGTTTCAAATTTTGAGTCTGACGATTCGTTTTTTTGTAACATTTGAGTATGACAATTTTTTTTGCACAATTTTAAGCCTGACTATTCATCGTTGTAAAATTTGAGTTTGACGATCCATTTGTGTAAAATTTTGAATCTGATGATACATTTTTTGTAAAATTTTGAATCTGATGATCCATTTTCGTCAAAGTTTAGGTCTGACGATTAATTTTTATAAACATTCGAGTCTCACGATCTATTTTTGTAAAATGTTGCGTCTGACGATACAATTTTGTGAAATTTTGAATATGGGGATTCATTTTTTTAAATTTGAGTATGACAATTCATTTCTGCACATTGTTGAGTCTGACGATCCACTTCTGTAAAATTTGGTTGCGGAGTCTAACGATTCATTTTTATAAAATTTAAGTCTAACGATTCATTTTTGTAAAAATTTGAGTCTCACGATCCATTTTCGTAAAATGTTGCGCCTGACGATCAATTTTTGTAAAATGTTGGATCTGATGATCCATTTTTATAAAATGGTGTATCTAATGATACAATTTTGTGAAATGTTGAGTCTTACCATTCATTTTTGTAAAATGTTGAGTCTAACCATCCATATTTATAAAATTTAAGTCTAACGATTCATTTTTGTAAAATGTTGAATATGACGATCCATGTTGGCACAATTTTCACCTTGACGTTTCATCGTTGTAAAATTTTGAGTTTGACCATCCATTTGTGTAAAATTTTGAATCTGATGATCCATTTTTATAAAATTTTGAATCCAATAATACAATTTTGTGAAATTTTGAGATTTATCATCCATTTTTGTAAAATGTTCAGTCTAACGCTTCATTTTTTGTAAAATGTTTAGCCTGACGATCCATTTTTTTTTAATGTTGAGTCTGACCATCGATCTTTGTAAAATGTTGGATCTGGCGATTTATTTTTATAAAAATATCGCTTCTGACGATCCATTCTCGTAAAATATTCTTTTGACTCCAACATGTTTAGTATCGATATTTATATTTTCATTCAAATCGATTTGGACAAATACGTAGAATTATTTTGTGCTATGAGTCTGTTGAACAAAAAACCGGAAAAAAATGTTTCGCGAAGCACGAAAAAAAAAAAAAAAACGAAAGCTGAAGCGAAGAATTTCGTAAAATGTAGAAATGAGTGGGAAAGAAGTAAAACACGGTGACAAACAAATTCAATCATTTGTTATCAACAAATGGAAAAACATATCGAAAAATCACCCGGTCACTTTATAGAACGTTTTACACACAATTAATACATATTTACAAATACATACATACACAACATAAATACAAATTTGGGTTTTCTTTTTATTGCACAATACCCATAACCAATGATGTTATTATTGTTTAGACAACGTGACGCCGTTGCTGTATGATCAATCGAAAAGAAAAATTTAAAAAAAAAAACAATTCTAGTATAATAATAAAATTTTCCTATGACCGGATACTTTTATGAAATTTTGAAAATTACGAAAATGGCAAGTCGTAGAAAAAAAGTTTGTTTTTCGACCCAAAAAACACCTACCATCATTTGTTATTACAGACGGATAAACATATGTAAAAAATCATTCGGTCATACGATAGAAAATGTTTATAAACTATGTCCGAATTTCAAGTGAATCGGACGAACAGATTTTGAGATAAGACTTATACTGTGTCATAGAACATGTTTTTTCGAAAAACGCTTTAAAAAAAAGTCTTAATTCCAACATGGCGATTCGCCGTAGTGCACTGGACGATCTGACCCTTCACAAAAAAAGTCATAAATCGCAAAATTTTTGGATTTCTTCCAAAATCTTTGTTGCAAATTAAACTTAAGACCCTCAACTATAAAACTATGCAATAAAATACACTATTTTTCAAATTTTATGCTTACGCAGACCTCTCAATTACATCACGATTTTTTGCGCTATCGAAATAGGGTTTCTTTTTGTCTATCCAGCGTTCTGCTTTAACAATCACAGTCCAAGACTGTTTGTCGGCCCGACGAGCGGTCTCGCAGTCTCGTCCCATGACCGCCTGCCAGTCTCACCGTTAATCCGTTTACGCGCCCATTCAGTATAGAAATGCCAGCGAGGCGACGAGGTCCGAAGTTCAATGTGCGACGGACATTTTGTCATTATCCTAATTGCTGCAATCCTGATCTGCCGTCGTCGACGTCTCGTATGCGCTTAAGGCGTTACCCCCACTTGTAGCGCAAAAAAAGTCCTTTTTCATGATTTTTTTTAAAGAAAACCACAAAACTTTTTTAATCGATCAATATACCATCTTAAAGAACACATCTTGAGGAACTTTCAGTAATTTTTTTATTGAAAAATATTACATTGTTTAGTGGCAAATGGCCGTCAATGAAATAATGTTTTTATATACACGGTTTGCGGTGACCAACATTGCGGCGAAGTGGATCATCTGAAAAAAAAATGCGGATGGATTTAGTCAAATATAAGTATAAACTAGTCTTTAATCGAAGGATTTTAAAAATATTCATTTTTCACAAAATGGCGGACAGTCAAAGTTAATGGTTCGCTTTTAACGAAAAAAAACGGCCATTTTTTGGCTATAAAACGGCCATTTTTTTCGAAAAAAAATACCGAACGATCAGAGACTACATTTTTATGTATTAAATAAGCCTGCAAAATTTCAAGAAGATCGGTTCATTGGTGTTCGAGTAATCTTGGTCACCGACTTCAGAAATGCCATTTTGAGAAAAACGCGTTTAAAGTTTCTCTTTCAACGCTCTTTCAACGCGGATTCTTCTCTTTCAACGCTCATATCTCAGTCAATTTTGTTCGGATCGACTTGAAATTTTCAGGACATATTCTCAGATACTTATACTTCAAAAAAATGCAATAAAAAAAAATCGATTTTTTCAAAATCGCAAGTGGGGGTAACCCCTTAAGGACATTGGGGCGACGTACAGTCGTGTTCAAAGATCGGGCGATTTCGAAATGGTGCTCTGCATATTGTCGAAATATTCAATTATTCTCTGTCCATTCCCAAAAATTGAAGAAAAAAAATAATCAAAGGATTTTTTTATTGAAAAAAATAATTGACAAAATTGGAAAAAAAATTGAAAAAATACAGGTGGTAAAAAAGTAATGCAATCAAAATTTTGTTTCAACCGCACGACCGTGCAGCCACGTCTGTTCTCCAATCTTTTCCATTTGGAGACCCCGCCGATCCTTGAACAAACGTTATCCCAACCAATCCGGAGTATCGTGATATCACGATCGAGTCCGATAAGAATAAAAATTATGGCGAGAAAACGCTCGAGTATCGATGCAAGCAGCTCGAAGTTTGAGAGATAAGGAAAGGCGATGAAAATGACTCTCATTCTCGTTCATCCATTCCGATATGTGGATCGTCACAAAAAACATTTTATTTTCGTCACGACGAGAAAATTTCAACCCTCTTTTGGCGTCTTTAGTTCCAGAATTTTTATTCCCCCTTTTTTAAAATCAAATGTCGAATTCGGATGAGCCAGTTTCTGTCTTTGGTCGGAAGATATCGGGGCATTGCCATCGGCATTCTTGGCACCACTCATTTTACGAAGCTGAGCCATCAGTTGAGGGAAAAAGTCTTTTCGTGGCTGTTATTTACACGTCGACGAGGTTTGGAACGCTATCGGGCTGGATAAGTCTCAAGGGGGTCGTAAACCCGAGGGCTGCTTATCGCGGAGCCAAGGGCTAAGGAAGGGCCAAAAGCCTGGGATCCTGGCGTCCAAAAATCTACAACCGAAGAACCATCCACTCTCTCGTTCACAATAATATGACGATAAGAAGTGTTTACACCATCATAAACGTATAGTATGAAAAATGCCAAAATTAGTACGATCGAGGCAAATATTAGAAATGTTCGGAATAATAACAACAATAATAATGACGATAATGACAATAATGATAAAAACTGATTTGGCAATGATGGTTATAATAATGACCACACCGATGACAGCAAGAATTATAATGATAACAGCTACAATAATAGTAATAACAATTAAAGTAACAATTGGTAGGAATTCTCGTTGCGTTAAATCGAACCTTTTTTATTGTAGGAAAATAATTAAAGCATTTAGATTCGCAGCGATGAATTATAATTTATTTCTTATTATTTATCGCTGCATTTTTTTAGAGTCCGTACGAATTGAATTTGCATCTGAAAGTTGAAGATTTTTAAAAATCATTATCATGGTGTGGAAATTTGGATGTTTTGAACGCAACGAAAGTTCTTTTTTACATTTTGTTTACATTATTTTCATTGTCATAGCTGATTTTTTTGTAGATTTATATTGTGGATTGCTTGAGAAGTATCTTGACAAATGGTTGAAGAATTTCTGGAGGCATAATCGGCCGAAAGAATTTTACGAAATTCCGGAATATTAATTTTCATTGCATTCCAACGATGGAAACTTCAACTTCATTCGTTATCGTTGTTCCTACCACTTCTATTATCATTACTATCATTAAGAGGTTAGGCTACTGTGACCACCCGAAAATTAGGATTGTTGAAAATAATTAATTTCGAAGGAATACATAAGACGATTGTAAAATCGTTTGGACATGTATTCGTATGTACATTAACAAAGTTGTGCACCAAATTTTATGAAAAAAAGATTAATAATTAAAGTAGTCATAAACAATCTCGTGAGGGACCTTTGAACGTGAGGGGCTCAACGGTGTACTTTATTTTATCCACACGGTTGATTAGAAAACAAAAAAACCTGTTTTTTTTCCTTAAAATATATAATATTGGATAAGACTTGGCCGAGCTTTTTTTTATCACGATTCATTAATGAAGAAAAATCGATTTTTTTTAGGAAAAAGCGACATTATTTTTAATAACTAACGAAAGAAAAATGTTGAGAAAAAATCTTTGCTCAAGACTAAACTATTCTGACACTGAATAAGTGTACCAAATTTCAAGTCAATCCGTTCATTAGATCTCGAGAAATCGTGTACACCGTTTTGAAAAACATAGTTTCGAGACAAAACGCGTGTGAGGAAGTAGGTGTTTGAATTTTTCGTGTTGGCTTAAGGAGGTTGGAGCGATTCAGTTGAGTCAAATGACGGTTTATTAATTTTTTTTTCAATAGCCTCAAAAAATGCGTACGAGGTACAGATTTATTCTGTATATGCTAATTTTTTTAAATATATAATTAAATGACAAAATTATGCATTTTAATATTTCTATTACGTAAAGTAGAAAATCTTTTGTGTTACTACCAACTTTAAAAAGTATAACATTATCGATGATTATTATAAAAAGAACTACGACAACGAATGTTTTATACAATTCACAATGAAATTTTGAGTAATCTATAATAATGCCTATTAATATTTACGTCACGAGATTATTGCCCCATGGTGTACGATGGGCAAGATGAGGATTTTTTCTTCTAAATTTTTACCAAGGTTCAGCTTGCGTTAATTCATTGTTAAAAGTGGTTTATCTTGGTGCTAAATAACAAAATACTACATAACCGTGAGTGTGAAAGTTTTTCCCATCTAATCGCACGTCAAATTACATACATTAAACTATTTTTTATCACTGGTGTTTGGTGGTGAAAAAAGTTTAAAAAATTCGTAAAGTCTCAGTGTAGTCTAAACAATAACGAGTATTTCTTTTTATTAAATTTAACCTTGGATTGTGGCTAACGCTCCAACCTCCTTAAAGGACGGAAAAAACACCTCTCCAGTAACATTCATTAACATTTCTTGATGAAGTTCCGAAATGACAAATTCGGCTTTTCATTGCCACTGTTTGTGCATTCGCTATTTTTAACAGTCTCTGTTTTTTGTTGTTGTTGGTGTCATTACGATAGTATTATATAAGTGATAAAGTGTATATAAAAAAGGGACGTAAAATTAATCATGTAACGCGAAAAAGAAGCAAATTTCAATCGCGTTTTTCTCGAAATCTTGTTTTTGAAACTGGCACGCAGTGGAGCTCAAACAATTTTTATCAGATTGTCTTGAAATTTTAACTGCAATATCTCATATAAATAGTCCACCGAAGTACACACGGTTTTCACGGTTAATTAACCATTACGGTTTTTACAAACAAGTTACGATCGATTTTTTTCGGTGAAAATTCTACATTTTTTTTCAAACAAATGCCAAATTCGTAAAAATCAATACGTTTCAATATCGCTGTGCACTTCTGTGACTAAACTCATGTTGACAAGGAAAAAAAAATTATTTTCTTCCAGATGCCGATGTTCGTCACTTCTATTGCATATGCCGATTGGTGAAAGAAAAGTCGTCTTGATCCGAAATTACGTACCAATTTGTTTAATTTTTTTTTTAATTCGTTAACCTCAAAACGTAATGAACAAACTTCTAAAAGAATTTTGAATTGGCTTTATAGTTTCGCCAAAAAAAAATCCAAAAAATCCCTTTTTTTTACGCTTCACACAGATATTACCCCTTAAAGCTTGACCAGCAGTTATATCTATGTAGTCATAAGTTTACCTTCAACCTACGATTCCTGCACCATATGTTGGAAGTTCTCTTCAAATTGAGTTGCCTAAAGCGCCGACCGAGTGTTCGTTTTCACAGTAGCCTAACCCCTTAATAGCCGTATTGTATTCTCGATTTTTCGTAATTATTCGTATTTTCATATTTTTTTTTGCCTGTTTGTTGATACCAAGTAAAATCGTCTATAGGTACGCGTCGAAAAGTATAATTATATCATCATTATTATTATTATTATTATTATTCTACGAGATATGATGTGATCGGATTACCGACCGAGGAAACTCAAAAATCCCGCTGGAACTCAGGAAATAATGAATAAACATACAAATAGAACGAAAAATGTCACAATCGGTATCATTTTTTATTATAACCAACATACGTTCCCAATTCGATGTGGCGGCAAGTGAAATAAATCCGCCAGAAACAAAGTTGAGATTTTAAAAAATGGTCGAACCACGTGCTCAAATAATCGGTCACCCAATGCGCGGCCATTTTAAAACTCCGCCTTTTCGTCTATCGGATCACGGAGAAAAATCATCGCGGCAAAACGAGCTCGCACGATGACGAAAAAAATGCCCAGAAATATGACATAACAGTCTAATTGTGCATTGTCGTTCGTGCACTTCGTAATACGGACTCATTTGTATTTTTCATTTGAAAACGCGATGCGTGCCTGACGAAACAGCGATCGTCAGCTTTTTTTTTCTCCCGCCATCACGGGTGAATTATTTTTATCACTCTTTGCATTCCACTTGTGCAAAAAAACCGAGATTGATGCGGAAGAGAGCACTAAAAAAAACACTTTTTACCGAACTGTAAGAAAAAATTCATTGCTCAACGGGTCTGCGTAAGTTTGGGGCCTAGAAAACATGTCGATTTTCAATATTTTTTTCTCATGAGAGCACCGGCATCAGGAGGTTGGGATTTTACATACAATTGGTATCTAGTCTTGCCAAGCTGGAGTATTTTTTTAATTGAAAAATATTGATAAGCAACGTAGTTATAATTATTTGAACAAAGTGCCACCGTTGATTAATGGTCAATCGGTGTAGGTGGTTCAGACAACCAAGGTCATCCGAAATTAAAAATATATTTTATTATAATAAAACTCTCGTATAACCGGATACTTTTTGAAAATTTTGAAAATTTTGAAAATTACGCAAATTGCAAGCTGTGGAAAAAAAGTTCGATATTCGACCAAAACAACGATCAGAATTATTGTTATTATGGTTATAATAGTAACAAAAGTAACTATAATGATAATAACAACAATAATAAAACTTCTCATCGCCTTAAATCGTTCGACAAACTCTATCTTCGACAAATATAGAAATGATTAAATAAAAAATAAAATAAAATCATTATATTATAACTTAAAAATGAAATAAGATAAATTGAAATAAAATCATAAAAGTAAACTAAATAAACGAGAA
This sequence comes from Ophion ellenae, assembly GCA_963210295.1. Taxonomy (NCBI): domain Eukaryota; kingdom Metazoa; phylum Arthropoda; class Insecta; order Hymenoptera; family Ichneumonidae; genus Ophion; species Ophion ellenae. The sequence goes on from OY723389.1 coordinate 49,904,969, forward strand.
AATCGTTAAAAAGTCGCAATATTTCCTCGTACGTTTGTAACGAAGATAATTATTTTTTCGTCTGCGGTGGCACAAATATATCGGCCTCGTTTACTCAAAAAATAATTGACGGGTCTCGTTGACGCGCACGTTCGTTCGGTTGTTCTCTTTGCTTATCTTTTTGTTTCGAATCGTTTCGACATACAGCAGCGACGAATCGTCACGATCTCGTATTACGTATAAATGTACGCACGATATCGCGTTGATTCACGTGCAGCTTGAGAATTCCAGGCGCCGGAATTTTGCCACTCATTGCAAGTCACGAGAATAAGGAGAAGAACAGTAAGGCATGAGAAGGAAGAAAAGAACTAGCACTGAGACAGGAAGTACGGCGAGAGATCGTAATTACTGGAGAGTGCATGCAGTATACTGAGGCCCGACGGTAGCGATGACTAGATTTTTCCTGGTAGCACGGGAGAACGATATACGGATCGCCGAAACTGTATATATTTGTTCATATATGGGGCATTCCATACCAATTCGACCTGGGTCTGACTATCGACCCTTCAAATCTGCTTCCCGATTTTTTCTATCATTACTCTCACTCTATTAAGCAATTGCAATTTTTTTCAGATTTTTCAAAATAAATTTGAGCGCGTCATGAATTTTTGAATTTTTTTTTTGAACACCTCGATGGCCGTAATCGAAAAATCTGAAAAATATTCCAAAAATACAGTGTCAGATATAAAAAATGTTGGTGTAAAATTCATAATATCTGGGCTTATGCTGTCTGTCTGGGCTCTCTCTCTCTCTCTCTCTCTCTCTCTCTCTCTCTCTCTCTCTCTCTAAGCTGATCTGATGATATCACAAAAAACCCAAACAAACTCAAACAGACGCAAACCAACAAACTCAGACAAACCCAAACAAAAGCCGAACCAACTCAACATTCCAGTTCTTCCACGAAAGTCATCCACAACAAGTGTTGTGAATTCACAACAAATGTTGTGAATTCGCAAATATTGTGAATTCGCATTTGTTGTGAATTCCCAACATTTGTTGTGAATGCACAACATTTGTTGTGAATTCACAACTGTTGTGAATGAGTTACCACCAAAAACCCAAACACATCCAGACAAATTCTTCAATCGATTCAAGGCACTTTAACAAGTGTTGTGAATACACTTGTTAAGGTGCCTTGAATCGATTGAAGAATATCATTCGTGGATGAACTAGAACTTTGTATTTGCCTTGAAATGTCTTCCAATGTGATGTTTGAATAAGAATCACTCATGTCCGAAGTACGAGGCGTGACACGCGAGCGATACATCGAAAAGATCATGTATTTTCGGAATCAGCTTAATTATAATCGATTTTAACCGTGGCGCAAGACACGTGAAATAATTTGCCGCACTCTCCAGAGCATACAAGGATATCGCCACGTTTGCTACATGATCTCTCGCAAATTCCACACCTAGACCCCATCGATATGTATATGTTGTAACGATTTATTGTACGTTATCAAAGGATTCCCCTGCTCCCTCCCCAACTGGGCGCCACCCACATGGTTGTTAGGCCTCCGTGATAAATTTATAAAGTTGGAAAGGCCAGCGGGAAAGTTGGTTGCCGGCCGCGTCAGCCCCAACAACGAGCAGAGGCGCGAGGTCAGATACAACGGAACACTTTCCTTTTGGAGTTGCAATGACCTTTATTCCGATCTTCTAACATAACCCAAGATGACATCTCCTTTTTCCTTTTCTCTCGAAATAACGATATAAAATAAAGTAAGAAATAACTTAATCCAAAGACTCGGATTCGCGTGTAATAAAAAGGTGAATCCCCCTCGGCGATTCTAACTGGATTTAATTTGAAAAGGACAAGTAACGCTGCTGTCGATATGTTTCGCGCGCGGGCTTGGTGAGCTGTTCCCTGATGAACCGCGACGCCACCGATCCCTTCCTTCCTGGATGGTTGAGTGTAGCCGGTATCTGCTGGGATCGGTCCTCGTCCCGCGGTACATCGCATAGGTTAAATAAAATACAAAAATATAAGCAATAGCGCTGATCATATGAATTTTAGGGGAGCCTGTTGGATTGCCCGAGAGACGTTCTGGACGGCGAGAGACTCCCTCCTCCAAGACGAACTCCGAATGAAAGACTGTGAACTATAGCCGACATTCTAATGTCTTCCATGCGGACCTGTATCAATCATCAATTTATCGTCCCCGATTGTTGTGACTTACACTACCGGCGAAAAGTTTCCGGACAAAAGTTTAAAAGAGTGCCGGAACGGTTTTCTATGCCATTTCGCCGGTAGTTGACCTATGCTAATTTAATGAACGGCATTTTGAAGAGGAGGTATTTACCTTCATTTTGGCTTTTTTCAAAAAATTTTACGATTTTTCTAAAGATTAGCACTCTGTTTTGAAAACGACCATTTTTCGTCGTCTTTTTGTTCCTTTTTGAGTGGACCCCTTTTATATAAGAGTAAAAGATTTTTTTACGCATTTCTTCGACCAAAATGATAAAGGGAAAAGCCTGAGCTTCAAATTCGTTTTTTTTTAAATGACCACGTTTTTTTCCAACAATATTTCGTTTTTTGTGATAAAATGGATAAAATAGATAAAAAAATAGATAAAATAGATCATTTGAAAATTGCTTCGGAGTACGAAAACGATGACATTTACAACAAAACCGCGAGATGGCAAAAAAAGTTGTATTGCTTCTTGTAAGTTCACGAGAATTATTTCAGATTTTTTTTGAAATTTTTTTTCTTAATTTATTTCCGGTCAAGCTCGATTGATCTGAATACCATAACAATGATATAATTAAATTTTTTTACTTACACATTAAACTTTGGTCTCGTCGAAGAAACCTCTTCTCGCCGAATTTAATTATATTATTGTTGTGATATTCAGGTCAATCGAGCTTTGACCAGAAAGAGATGAAAAAAAAAATCTGAAAAAATTCTAGTGAACTCACAACAAGCAATGCAACTTTTTTCTATCTTGAGGTTTTGTTGTAAAACTCATGGTTTCCGTACTCCGGAGCAATTTTCAAATTATCTATTTTTCACAAAAACGAAATATTGTTGAAAAAAAAATCGTAGAAAATAAAATAAAACGAAATTGAAGCTTAGGCTTCCCCCTTTATGATTTTGGTTGAAGAAATGCGTAAACATTTTTTTTTACTGCAAACGGGGTCCACTCAAAAAGGAACACAATGACGACGAAAAATGGTCGTTTTCAAAACCGGGTGCTAATTGTAAAAAAAATTGTAAAATTTTTTGAAAAGAGCCAAAATGAAGGAAAATCCCTCCTCTTTAAAATGCCGTTTATTAAATTGGCCTAGATCAACTGCCGGCGAAATGGTATGGAAAACCGTTCCGGCACTCTTTCAAATTTTTGTCCGGAAACTTTTCGCCGGTAGTGTATATCAATTATTTTTGCACGTCCATCAGTTGCTGGGCCCCGCGGGAAGTTGTATTCCAATCAAACGATAGGATAAGTCACGTTGCGGACCGAGAGTCCACGAAAATTCGTGAAAATGACTGATTGTGAGCGTACATCAGGCGAAGTCACGAATGTAGGTGGAACGTATACGAATCCGTTCGACGCAGGCCAACGTGTATGGAAAGCTCGGCCCACGAGCGTCACACGCAGTGGTCGAACAGGCAAGAAATGTGGAACAAATGCGCGGCACGGTTCTTGATAATAGCCGCATGCGTGGGAGAGCTTGAAAAGCTCTCGGATCCGTGGAATATTTGAATTCGTCTCATAGGCACGAAAAAAAAAGAAACGTCATAACCAAATGCGCACTTGAAAATTTGTTTTCTGGGAAATTGTCCGAGTGAGTCAACGAATAATTCGTTATCACGCGAACTTTCGGGATGTTACATTTATTTCGCTTTTTCTTTCGTACTCCGAAAAATAAAAAAAAACCTTTTAGTATAATATTAAAACTTACGTCTGAAAGGAAACTTTTTTTGGAATTTCGATAATTACGAAAGTGGCTAGCCGTGAGAAAAAGTTCGATTTTCGACCAAAAAAACGACTTTCGTAATTTGTTGTTAACAAATGGGTAAACGTATGACAAAATCATCCGGTCATACGATAGAAAATGTTATAAATTATGCTCTGTCCGAATTTAAAGTGAATCCGACGAACACATTTTGAGATACGACTTACACCGTTTCATAAAACGTAATTTCCACTAAAAAGCAAAAAAATTCCGAAAAGATCCGACCCTTCACAAAAACCGTCATAACTCACTGCATTTTTTGGAATTTTCACGAAATCTCAGTGGAAAATGAAAGTTAAAACCTTGAGCTACAAAACTAGGCATTGAAAAAATCATATTTCTGAAAATTCCATATTATGCAAGCCCCTCGAATCGAATCAAAATCAGCATGTGAAAAATCATTGAGGTCCAACGTACATAATAATATCAACTACATATTTGTTAAACATTGATGCTTCAAATAATTGCACAAACAAATAACTCCGGAACAAGGCTATTGGTCACGATCCTGCAAAAGGGTTGTAGAACATGTTTTGCGCTGTCAAATAATTCAGTAATGCTTTATGCAAAAGTAAACCATTTTCGAAGTGTTATTATTTTGATATTTTTTTTTGTAAGGTGTAGGTAACTTCAAAAATTACTTTAAATTCAACGGGAGTATGGAATCAAACTTTTTTATTATTTGTAGTTTGAGGACACAGTAACGAAGAATTATGAACAATAAAATAAGAATAATTATTAGACCTGCAGAGTTTTGAGCCCCCAATTAAAAAATGCTTGTAGATTATTCTTATTGTATTGTTGATAATTCATCGTTACTGTGTCCTAAAACTACAAATAATGAAAAAGTTGATTCCATACGACAGTTTTTTTCAATTATTCTTTTAAAGTCGCCTACCCCTCATAAAAAAATAATAAAAATAATAATATCTCGACAATGGTTCACTTTTTCATAAAGCATTACTAGTTTATTTGATGGTGGAAAACATGTCCTACAAACCTTTCACGTTATTTTGACCAATACGCCTGTATATATATATATATATATATATATATATATATATATATATATACAGGGTGTCCCAAAAACCAACGACAATATTGCAAGTGCTGACAGGCCAGTTCATGATGATCCAGAATAACCAAATATGACCTCAGTAAATGTGGCATAGTTTTCGAGATATTCATACTATTACAAAACTCACGAAAATCTCCAGCCTAAGGCAATTCACGTATCACAGCTGCAAATGCGGATATTTTTCGGTTCGGTATTTGTCTGAATATTACTAAAAGATCGTGCTATCGATAACAACCAACAACTACGTGTTGCATCTTGTTCAAATCGAGACTAAATTGCCCCATTTTAAAAATATGTTGCCAGTTCGGCGCCGCGCGTTTATTATGCCACATCAATCAAACTGAGTAATAAATATTCAAAAGAGTGAATGTCAATATTTATGGTTATTATTGATAGCACGAAAAAAAAACTGAACCGATAAATATCCGTATTGGCAGCTGTGAAATGTGACATATTGCCTTAGGTTCGAGATTTCGACCAGTTTCAGAAAAGTGCGAATATCTCGAAAACTATGATACTTTTACTCAGCTCGTATTTGGTCATTCTGGATCATCATGAGCTGGCCTGTCAGCACCTGCAATATTATCGTTGGTTTTTGGGACACCCTGTATATGTTTCATATAAATTTGATTTTTTTTTAAATACGATTTACTATAAATATGAATTTGAAAAATAATATTTAATATAAATATGATTTTAAGAAATTAATTTTAAAATAAACGTGAATGTGTATATATATTTTTAATACTTACTTTGTTTAAACAAAACTCAGTGTTCAGATTTGCGAGTATTAAAGAAATAAAAAAACAACAACAATTAGGGAAAAAAGTCAGTAAATCGTTCGAACCGTTTCGCCGTTTTTGCGCGCATTTTTGCGCGCATTTTTGTCCGCCAGAGCGTACCCTTTAGCGCCCATTACTTCACAGCGGCTGTTCCAGCTTTACACGAGGATTGGATGCTGGGTATGGAATGCACAAAAATAGAAGCTCAGAGCCGAGAGGATCGATTATTACGCCGCATAACGATACGACACGACGGTGGTTTGCACTTCTCGAGGCCAGGGCCGACCCTCGCGCCGACTGACTATGCGCGTACAAAGAGTCTGAAAAACGGGGTTAATAACGGTGATGAAGAGGTACCGCTCTTGACCGCTTGGAAAATGAACGCGAATCGATCTTGCAAAAAAATGAATCGCCAAACAAAAAAAAAACGAATGAATTACAGTGGCAGACCTTGTTTGTTAATTTTTTGAATTGTAGATTGTTTAGCTGGTGCTTAATTTTTTATTATTTATTCAATACGTTAAGTATTAAATAATTGATGATTTATTTTCATTTTTTATATGCATTTAATCATATTTAGTGTTGTCATTAATTAAATAAATATAACATCTATTATAATTTTAATTATATAAATTTAATTGTAATAATTTATTATATCTATAATTACTGATTATAATTAAATTGGTCTAAAAAATTTAAATAAATTGAATACCTAAATAAATAAATATTTACTTAAGTATTAATTAAAGTATCAGCATGTCAAATACATAAATGGTCTAAATAAATAAATAATTTGTTCGGTATGAAATAAACACGAATATATATTATGATAAACTATTATTATCTGTTTATAGTAATTCTAATAATTTATTTTAATATATATTTGTGTTTATACCAACCCGAACAAATTGTTTATTTGTTTTTTAAATTAGTTCAGGCATTGTTATTTAAAGTTTCGATCGAATTCGTTTTTCAACCAGTCATTTTTGTTGCACTCTCTTATTTCGAGTATAATCATTTTATTAAATTCATAACTGTTACATTATTTTATTATCGCCAAATAAAATGTTTATTATTGCGTTTCTCATTCGATTTATTATTCAATTCTGTTATTTATCGTTTGAACGTTTTCATCGAACTGAAAAAGAAACACTTTTTTAATCGTACAAGAGAAATTTGATTGGGGAATATTTGCGAATTATTTAGTGCATTATGTTGAACTTTTTCGAAGTTTACAGCTATGGTTCGATTTTTTTCTATATACTTTAATCCGCATATAAAAATATTTATAATAAGGTTTAGGAATGTTGACAAAAATATCGTTGAATCTTTCCAGGAATTTATTCGTTCACAATAAATGTACAGTTGGAACAACAGCTGCATTCCTGCCAATAAAGTTCGAGACACAAAAAACAAGCGTTTTATTTTTAGTCGATGGCTTTTCCAAGGCCTGTGTTTCGTTTGCCTGTGCACTGATGAAGTTGTGCATTTTCTCGGTTGGATCCGCTCATACATATTTTCACGTGAAATGAAATTGTCCCTGCAACGTTTAAATCAGTCGAATGTACGTGCATTTTCGTCGAACCATTGCACAAAGGAAAAGTATGGCACATTTTTATAATCCTGCTTATTTAAAAAAATTATGAATTCTTTTTTTTTAATAGCTATATCATATTTTTAATTTACAACAGTGTTTAAATTTTTTTTTTTTAGTATTTCAAATTTTTTTAAAATATTTCTCATTTTTAATAGCTATGTCATGTTTTTTCTTATCATGATGTTTCGTTAGAATTTAAATAGACAGCGTCTTTTGTTTAAATTACGTCAGAAATATTACTACTTTTATAATTACACATTAAAATCTAAGTTGAAGAGCAATATAAAAAAATCATTTCCACAACTTCATCGTCGGTACTAATTTTTAAAATTAAATTCGAGTTTATTTTTCAAATTTAGTAAAAAAAATTGTTAAAAATTTGTTAATAAAAAAATGTCTTATCTTTATCATTCTTACTTACTTTTTAGGAAAATTTGCATGGAAATGATTTTTCATGAAATTAGTTAACGTATCACTTATTGATATATCATAAGGTTTTCAAATTCTTAAAGTAACGTGATTTTTTTCTTCAGGAGTCTGCATAAGCTTGGGGCCTAAGAAACAGGTTGATGTTCGATGTTTTTTTTTCTGATGAGAGGGTTGGCATCACGATGTTTTGATTTGACCTACATAGTTTTGCCAAGTATAGGGTATTTTTTGAAAAATATTAAAAAACAATGAAGTTATTATTATTTGAACAAAGTACCGCGATTGTCGCATGGCCAATCGGTGTAGGTAATTCTGGCAACGAAAATAAAAAATAAAAAATCGAATTTTAGTACAACAATACAATACAACTTTCCTACGACCGGATGTTTGGTGGATATTTTGAAAATTACGATAATGGCAAGTTGTGTAGAAAAAAGTTCATTTTTCGACCAAAAAACAACGTTAATCATTTGGTTTCAACAAATGGATAAATATATTTTAAGAAACACCCAGTCTCATGACAGAAAATGTAATAATCCGAATGTGTCCTTTGTCCGAATTTGAAGTGAGTTGGGCGAATTTTGAAATACGACTTCCACCTATTCATAAAATAAAGTTTCGAGAAAACAACTCGCTTGATTCTTTGATTTTTTACAAAACTTTTGTTGCAAATCAAAGTTAATACCCCAAGCTCTAAAATTATGCGATAAAAAATCGTTTATGAAATGTTTACTGGGGTCACGTTTTTTTTTTTCGTCTAAAAAAATTCCCGAAAAAATCCTTTTGGATCTTCTAATTCAGGCTCCCGCCTTAAGGGAGGTCACCACTATGACGGGCCGAAAAAGGTAGTTTTTTTTATCTACTAGATTATTTATGTGGAATTTCGAAAAAAAACGTTATGCCATTAAGCATACATTGAACTTATTACGTGTAAACTTTTATTTAAATAAAAAAATAACAACGTTATTAGACCATAATTGGTCTGAAAAACAAAAAATGTTTTATAATCTATATAAATGTAGTTGTGGCACGTAGTCGTTTTTCGAAAAAAAAAATATTCACAAAATGGCGGTTGCTTAAGAAAAGTGTATTTTTGGGGAAATTTTGACTTATTTTTGGGGGCTTAAAAAACATCGAATTAAAACAAAACAGCTACGTACAACGATAGCTACTGCAATTGCGGAAATGTTGATTCTTCAAAATTGAAAATCGGTAAATTATAGCTAAAGTTATGGTTCCGGCCAGCGGTCGAAAAAAGTCCATTCGAGAAAAACACCATTGAACGTTTTAGTATACGTAAAAAGTTGTTCTACTTCCGCTCACCAAATCGTCTGTAACTCGGTCAATTTCCAGTATTTTAAGGGGGGAGATACCTTTAAGCGAGGAAAAAATTACTGATTTTCATGATTTTTTTTAAAGCAAATATATCTCACCTTTTTTCAGACTTAGGATATGATTTATTACTACTCTTTGCTGTTATATGGTATTTTTTTATTAATCTTTAAAAATGGCGGAGGTATGGCACGGCCTTTTAAACGGGTTGCGGCGGATGTTGTCAGACGGCGTGACACGTAACGTCGAAGGGAATGATCGAAGAAAAAACCAACGAAGAATGCGCAGAACATGAATCAAGAAAGAGTGAAAAATGTTGAAAATCGATGAAATGGTACGCCTTGAAACAGAAGGATTTCATTTTCCGAAAAAAATGGCTACATTTTGCAACAAAGATGCTTTTTTCATTTTCAAAAAAATGTTGGGCTATGTTGTAGACAATGAGGTTAGAAAGATTTATACCAAATTGCCATACCTCCGCAATTTTTAAAGATTAATAATAATACAAATTCCGTGTAACAGCCAAAAGTAGTAATAAGACATATCCAAGGTCTCAAAAATGGTAGAGAAATTTTTCCGCAAAAAAAAATCATGAAAATCAGCAATTTTTTCCTCACCTTAAGGTATCTCCCCCCTTAAGATGAATTTTTTTTACATATTTGTTTTCACATGAATATGTATACTTTGGGGAAATAAAAAAAAGTTCGATTTTCACTTTTTTTTTTCGCATCACATGTGTACTTTGAGGAAATACAAAAAAAATCGATTTTCACAAGAAAATTCCACATGAATATGTATATTTTATGGAAATACAAAAAAAAAATCGATTTTTACATGAATATGTATACTTTGAGGAAATACAAAAAAATCGATTTTTTCTACCCGTCACATTGGTGTTCCGCCTTAATGAATTTCATCATTTTATCACTTTCACCAACTTTCCAATAGGGTTTGAATATTTACGGCAGTAGTCTGCTTTAGAAGCCGAAAAAAAGCGTTTTTTCAGCAATTTTTTTGAAAGGGAAGGAAATGATTGCGGTAAACGAAATTTTGAGACGATAGTGTATTATATTCAAGCTTTAAAAAGGAGTTTTTATTATTAAAAAATATTGAAATTTTTCAAAGTTGTAACGATTTTTCTGGGGCACCCGGAGTCTGCACTTGTAAATCGGTGCCGGTGATGGAGGTCGTGCGATGCATCTGAAACAGTCGAACCAAATTTTTTTAAAGTTTTTATAAGTTCCTTTTCTATATGAACTAAAAAAATACCGAAGAAATGATGAAATTCCAAATTTTTTCGAAATTTGAAAAAAAAATTCACTTTTTTGAAGAAAAAAAATTCACTTTAAGTTGCAAAACAAGTAATTTAAATAGTACGTTTGTCCAACTTTTTTACTTCAAATAGAAGATAATTTAATACTGAAGCTAGATCACTTTGATTTTTTTCGATCGGACATATATTGTTTTTGCTATCGCCGGCACCGTTTTCGAAAACTTGTGAAAATGAAAACTCGAGAAAACGGGCTTTAAAGTTTTCGGTCCAAAAAAAAATATAAGTTTTTGCATACTTACACTAATTAGATGTTAATCAGCTATCCCCGGGCCATACAATAATCCTTCCTCTTCTTCAAATCGATTTTTTGAAGCCTGTAAAGCAGACTACTGCCTTAGTTTTTTTAAATTCTTATCACCATTACGCTCGTCCTCATTGTATCGAAACAACATCTACGAGTCACATTCTTCAATTCTCATTCGTTAGATCAGGCATACGCATTACAAACGTGCAATTTTACAAGGTGGGTTGTTGGGACTTTCACCGTTTTATACAATTCCACAGTTATACGAGCATACGCGTATATACCCGTAATTGAAGTTGGTTCTCCGGTCACTCGGTTGTCCCTTGCGCAAGCCACGTTTGAAACTCGTTACTGCCTTCCATCTCTTACACAAGGTAATAACATTGATTGTTTCAAGGTATATTTGCGCAACTCTCTGTATACCGTTGCACGGTTCTACGTCAACATATGACGTATTGCCATTTTTTTCATTAATTTTCAATTTTTTTACGTTTTTTTTTCGAACTCATGTCAATTATGAGTATATTTGTACCTATGTATATACGTAGTAGAATAACCAAAATGACGTTGTGTCTACCAATCACTGACACGGATTGGCAACTTCGATGCGAAACAAAAATTGCGAGCGTTTGTTAATCTTGTGGTTAATTTATTGTATTTCGAAAAAAAGAAAAGTCTCATTTTGGGTTTTATCAGAGGAAGGAGAAAGTGGGGCTCTTCTTTTTGTCGAAACGTGAAGATCTCCTTGGAGGAGAAAGTATATTATAAATATATATATTGGGTAAAAAATATATTTTTAAGGTATTTTTTAAGTTAAGTATGGCTAAATAAGTAGTTAAAAAACAGTGGGTAAAAAACGTATTTGTACATCCCACACGAAAATTTTGTTAATTTGCCTCTATTTGTTTGTTCGTGTTTTCCCAAGACTCATGTAAACAGACACCATGTATATTCAGGATAAGCTATTGAACGCAGGAACTTAATAAGGCATTTAATTTTTTTCGTAGCATAATTTGAACAAGACTACGTGTACAAATACTTTTTTTACCCACTGCACACACACACACACACACACATATATATATATATATATATATATATATATATATATATAAATGTATGAAAAATATATAAAAAAAATATATATAAAAATATATATGATATAAAAATATAAAAATATAATGAAGAATCGACGATGCAAACTGCAACAATATTTTATTTCCATTTTGGGGGATATTATAATTATCGTTTTCTTACTGATGGAATATTTCAAATTCGAGAAACATTCCGGAGGAAAGAAAATGATGATGAATGAATAAACGTAAACGTATATATATATATATATATATATATATATGTTTACGTAAAATCATGTATCATCGTTTTCTTTCCTCCGGAATGTTTCTCGAATTCGAAATATTCCATCAGTAAGAAAACGATAATTATAATATCCCCCAAAATGGAAATAAAATATTGTTGCAGTTTGCATCGTCGATTCTTCATTATATTTTTATTCTCTCATTTCAATAATTACTGGAAATATTTTCGGGCAATTCTCGATGGCAGATCACCAACAAAGGATCTTCAAAAATGGTCGACCAATTTTCGTAGCTAAAATATACTTTTAAAAATCGATAAAGTGTAAAAACAAAAAAAAATCGTTTTCGTTACACTCCAACGATGCAAGCTGCAGTGTCAGGAATTCATTGATAATTATAAATATCTTCCAATTAGGAAAGTACGGAAATTACGCCATGCCCGTCGTGCACGTGTGCGCCGACGGTGAATTCGGGGACGAAACAAAAGGCGTGCGCTTTTTTTTCAACACCGGTCCCTCATCGCGCCCTATGCACTTACCGCTTTTTTTCACTGCAGCGATGCAAGCACGGGGAGCCACGCGTCGTAGAAATCTCATTTGTCGTCGCTTATATGCATCCGAAACGATTTCGTTTTTTTTTTTTCGCCGCGGGGGAATTCAGTGAGCTACAACAGCCGGCATTTTTTTCCCAGACGCTTTTGTTTCCCCTGAAAATGCGCCGACGACGACCACGCGACTCCTTTGTTCACCGAGCACCGCGCAAGTATCACGCACGCAAACCCCCAATCGCAATAACGACGACGGCGTGCCTAGGATTTTTACGATACATCTCGCAAAAATTCAAGCACGCCTCGGCATGGTGCTTGTAGAAAATAAACATTTTTTTGTAATATTTAAAAAATGGCGGCTGGACGACACTCGCTTCGGAGACGGTTGCCGGCTGAGTCGTTCCACGGCGTGCAGCCTAGCGGCTGGTGCATTGATCTGAAACGTCGGGGCCAAAAAGTTTTGGATTCCCAAGACCCACACGCTCTGTGTGAACCTTAAAAATCCAAAGAAAAGTGACAGTTTGAAAAATGGTACGTGATTGAAAAAATATTACATTTTTCGTGAAGTTTTTACTCTAGTGTTTGTTAAGTAAAACGGAGTTTTTTAGAATTATTTTGTAAGGAACTTTAGGTTCACATACACAGTCGTTATGCTATCTAGGAGTGTGCGAAATTTCAGAATGATCGATCGGATAGTTTTTGAGTTATCGCGTACGAGATTCACGAAAAAGTGGTTTTCAGGAAAATGCCTTCAATAGGGGAGATACCTTAGGCGAGGAAACAATTGATGATTTTCATATTTTTTTTTTTCAGGCAACGCTTTGTTCACTTTGAGACTTAGGGTATTCTTTACTACTACTTTTGGCTGTTACATGGTATTTTTATTTTTATTAATCTTCAAAAGTGGCAGAAGTATGGCGCGGTCTTCTAAACGGGTTGCGGCGAACGTTGTCAGACGGCGTGACACGTAGGATTTTTTAAAATATTGCTTACTTCATTTTTTATTAACAATTATCTGACGATTTTTAGGAAAATTTTTGTAAAGTGAAAAATTTGCTGGAAAAATCGTCAGATTAATAACAGATGAACTATGCAATATGAAAAAAAATCCTACGTACTACCACAGACAATGTATTTTTCACGATATATTCAACATTTCAAGTGAATCGGTTGAAAATTGTCTGAGTTATGTTTCCGGCCAACTTAAAAAATGCAGTTTTGAGATAAACGCTGCATAGCCGCCTTTATGAAATTAAACGGTTGAAAAAAATGATTGTATACTGTAAAATTTGTAATCTCGATTTATTTTGTACTTTTTCTGAAAAAAAAAATCCCCAAAAAGCCTATTTTTTCGGCCTCTAGAGGGGCCTAAATCCTTAAGTCTCAAAAATGGTAAAGAAATGTTTCTTTGAAAAAAAAATATGAAAACCAGCGATTCTGTGAAACATTTATCGAAATCCATTCAGTAGTTCTCGAGTCATAAACGAACAAACTAAGGACCCTACAGTTTTATTATATATACAGATATATATATATATATATATATATATATATATATATATAATTCACCCTCTTATTCGCATGTGCCTTTCCAGTTCGTATGCAACCGCATAAAACCATAAACCCTTTGTTTCTTCAGTTAATCGCCATCTCCGTACTTATTTTTCTCTTTGATAGGAATAAGGGTGACCCGCAGACTCATTATTTTTTCCTTCTACTTTTTGTTCGATCCAATCGCTCTTCTTTGTTCGCCACATCATTTAAAAATGTGATTTTTATAACATGCACACGCGCTATTCACAAATTCGACACGCATTGTCAATAATAATAAAAGAAAGAACAATAATTATAATAGTAATTATGATAAATAATAATAATGATGATAAATAATAATAATAAGTAGTAATAATAATTACGATAATATTAACCAACAATAACAAGTTAAAAATGATGATATCAATAATCATAATGATATCAACCAACAATAACACGATAATCATAATTATTATTATTATATGCTGGGACTTGTATAAATAATAACAATAATAAATAAGTTTAATGGTAACGGATACGCATTCGGCACGAATTAATACGGAACCGATTATTTGATTTACATAGCTTGGCCTGGAATTCATTTTTTCACCTCGAGCACATACGAATCAATGGGAAGCGTGCGCTTCACCGAGCATAGGCGTGAAGAATCTTACGATTTTTTAAATGATAGTTACGATGCGAGGCGGCCTGGAAATAAATCACTGCGTTACACAAGCAACTTCCGCATGGAGGAAGACGAAGGAATTTTGCTATGTGAAAATAAACGCTTCCACAATTTCCCTGCACTTTGTTTTATCTGAATACATATATATATATATGGGTAATTCCACCAATTCTTTGTCAAAGTTGTACCGGGTGATCTGAGTTTAGCAAAACTAAGAAGGTCATCTGAAGGTCATATTAAAACAAGCATCCATGATTTTTTTCGAATTTTTTTATCCAATAGCCTTTGAGTAATGACGGCTCACAGTTTTCAAATTTTGTAAAACACCAAACTTTCAATTGCCCATAACTTCTTTCCAATTATAGCTAGAAGATTTTTTTTAAAACGATTTGTTAGGGAAAAACATGAACTTTTTGAAAAAAATATGCTGAAATTCTGGGTTGTTTTAAAAATTGCAAAAATCACGTTCAAAGTATAAAAATCGATTTTTCGGGCTTTGCCCCATTTTTCCCGGTTTTGAAAGTATTTTTTTCGAAAAGTTCAGAATTTTTTACATCGAAATAGATTTTAACCGAGATGGGATCTCTAAAACATCAGCCTCAGAAAAATTAAATAAACATTTTTCTCAATTTTTTAAATTTTATTTCATAATAAAAATTATTGTTATTATTATTATTATTATATAAATTTGTAAGTAAGAGTTTTTATAACGTCAAAACTAACAGTAGCTATTAAAATTAAATGATATTTTTTTTTAATTTGCATATGTGACGTGACATTACCTCATAAAAACTTTGAATGTTTATTTACGTAATAAAAATGCCATAACAGATTTAAGGGTGATTTAAATAAATGGTATGGGAAATGAAAATCTTTATTTAATTTTTCTGAGGCTTATGTTTCAGATCCCATCTCGTTTAAAATCTAGTTCGATGTAAAAAATTCTGAACTTTTCGAAAAAAATACTTTCAAAACCGGAGAAAATGGGACAATGCCCGAAAAATCGATTTTTATACTTTGAACGTGATTTTTGTAATTTTTAAAACAACACAGAATTTCAGCATATTTTTTTCAAACAGTTCATGTTTTTCTCTAAAAAATCGTTTCTTAAAAAAAATTCTAGCTATAGTTGGAGAGAAGTTACGGGCATTTGAAAATTTGGTGGTTTACAAAATTTGAGAACTGTGGGCCGCCATTACTAAAAAATTATTGGATAAAAAAATTCGAAAAAAATTATGGATGCTTGTTGTAATATGGCCTTTCAGATGATCTTCTTAGTTTTCCTAAATTCAGACCACCCGGTACAACTTTGACACAGAATTGGTGGAATTACCCATATATATATATATATGTGTGTGTGTATTAGAATTGTGCAACGACTTCGTTCGAGGGGTGGGAATCGTCGCCAGTATGCAGGGTGAGTGTGGGTAGTGAGCGCGTTACGCGATGTTTTTTGACGCCGATGCGTTCATCTCTACGCGTTCGCGTTTGCAACAACGCAAAAATTCGCAAAACTTAACTAAAAATCAGTTTTTATTTAATACTTAACCTTGTTTAATAACATTTAGTAATGAAAAATGGCAATTTAATCAATTTAATTTTTATTTATTTGTTTTATGAAATGGCGATTTAATAAAAAATCATTTTTATTTAAATTATACTGAGAATATGAGAGAGATTGTTATATTTCAGAACGAAGCGAAAAATTAATTCAAATTCAAAGGTAAAAATGGGTTCTGATTATATAACTCTGAAAAAGCATAACCGATAGAAATGTTTCGAATTTTATGAGAAAAACGAATTTTTAAATGCAGTTTGGATTAATTTTTTCAATTTCATCACACATATACTTAATTAATTAATTTTTCTATTGAAATTGGAGTTTAAATGCATATTATTCAAATCACTTTCTAATCATCATCATTTTTATTTATTTTTTCTAGCAAAATTTGAATAAAGATGATTTTTTATTCCAATAAGAATGCATAGAAAAAAATAATTTTCAGAATTTCATCATTAATACTAATTTTTTAAATAAAATTTTTAATTATTTTTCCAATTAGATCAATAGATCTATTAATATCATTTTCACGGAAAAATTTGAGTTGAAATGTATATTATTAAAACTACTTTCTTATTTTCATCATCTTTACTTCTTTTGGCAACATTTTTATAATAATAATCTTTTATTGAATTACTATTGGATAAATGAATTAAATGAAAATTGAATCAATAAAAATACCATTCATATATTTATAGTTTGCAAATGTGCATGCACCCAAGGGGTGCAAATCCAATGTGCAGAGTGAGCTCGTTATGCGATATACTTTTTCTTTATCGGGCCGCTGGGTTTATCCCCAACGCCTGCCTTTGCGCTTGCAGCGATTGCATTGACGAGAATCGTAAAAGGTTCCGCTCAGCCTGTTCCCGTTCGGTGTAGGGAGTAGATTAAAAAAAAAATCTCAATTTATAGTGGCGCACTGCTTATCCGTCTGTGATGATTTTAAAAAAACGAAATTGTCCAGCTTTGAGTGGCAATGAGCGAATTGAGGAAGAGTGTGCGTTCTGATGAAACAGCACATTGTTGTAGGAGGAAGTAAACGTGAATACGGGCACTCGCAGCAAATATTTGTCTTCGTGAGAGAGAAGTTACTGCTTCTTGTATCAAAGTCCATATATATGTGTGTGTATATGTGTATATATAAATATATATACATACATGTATATATACATGTATATATACATATATATATATATATATATATATATATATATATATATATGTATGTATATATACATGTATATATACATGTACATGTTAATATTATATATATATGGAACATTCCACGCCATTTCAGCTAGCCCGTGACCCTGACCATTTTTGGTTTTCCTAATTTTTTTTTTAATTGGACCCCATTAAAGGAATTCACATCAATTTTTAGATTTTTATCTCTTCTCTTATAGGAGTTATGATTTTGCCTTATATATATATATACAAAAAAAAATTTTTTCTCTTTGTGGCCATAGCAAAAACGTTAGTATATGGGTAAAAAAACAACTTTCACAAAAAGTGAGCACTATGGGTCTATTTTAGAAATTGCTCTTCTGAAATATATTCTTCATTTTTACTCAAACACATGGTTGTCCACGTCTTCAAGAAAAATAAGAGATACAAAATAAAATTTAAAAAATAAAAATATAATTATCAAACCTCAATAAAATGAATAAATCAGATGGACAAAATGTGTTCAAAAGTTAATAAATATGATTATCGTAGCAAAAATCATTTGATTGATTTTTTTCATCGGGTTGGAGTAACCTACTACAATAAAACATGAATTTTTGAACATCTGATGAGAATGATTATTTTATAAAAATTTTGAACACCTTTTACGAACTGTTATTTTTATTCAATAAGTGAAAAATAATGATTTTTCGAGAAAATAAAATCACTGCTTGACCTTTTTTATACTAAATTTTCTCTTTGCTACCACTTTTCTTTGCTATGGAAACAGAGAGTTTTTTTTTCATATCAGCTTAATTTATATAAGTATATGTATGTATGTCGATGTGTCTACGTAAGTGTGCCCAAAAAATGTATATATATACGCACATATAACTTCGCATACCGTATCAAAAAATAAAGGAGAAAGGAGGGAAGGAAGAAACAATCGCGTGATTCAACGTGCCTTCGACGACGGGACACTTGCGGCAATAAAGTAACTCAGGTTCGATAAATTTATTGGACAACGAGTATTGTGTGAAAAAGGCTCGGCTTCTTGGCACTCTCTGTAAAGCACTCTGTAAGAAAAAAAAACATTTAAAGATTGCAATGTAGGAATATTGCCATTTACGATTTATTTTCGATCAGCTTTCAAGTGGGTCTCGTTTTTTTTGCGCAAGCTTTCAAGCACGGAAGCCCCCGTTCATCGAACTTTCGATGAGTTTGTGTATGTGTGTACCTATATATATATACAGGGTGTCCCAGAAGTAACGTACGCCCTTCTAGCATCTGGTAGGAAAAAAAATTCTGAGACGAAAAGTCCTCAGTCATTTTTTGATCAGACGCATTGATAATTAATTATGAATTAAAATAAATAGCCAATCGGGTGCGCACTACAGCGGCAAGGCAGCGTAGAGGGGAGGGATAGGGGAATGCGTTGTAATTGCGTGCGCCTAAAAATGTGTGCGGAGGGAAAATTCCGAAAGCATGTGTGTGTATGTGTGCGTGTGTGTGTGTGTGTGTGTGTGTGTGTGTGTGTGTGTGTGTGTGTGTGTGTGTGTGTGTGTGTGTGTGTGTGTGTGTGTGGGTGTGTGTGTAGGTGTGTGTGTAGGTGTGTAGGTGTGTGTGTGTGTGTGTGTGTGCGTGCGTGCGAGCCTGTGTGTATGTGTGTGTGTGTTTGTGTGTGTGTGTGTGTGTGTGTGTGTGTGTGTGTGTGTGTGTGTGCGCGTGTGTGTCTGTGTTTGTTTGGGTGTGTGTCCTAGTGTGAGTGTACGTGCGCACACGCATGCGTGTGTGTGTGCACATGCACACATGCTTACGAAATTTTCCCTCCGCACACATTTTCAGGCCCACGCAATTACACGGCATTCCCCTATCCCTCCCCTCTGCGCTGCCTTTCCGCTGTAGCACACACCTGATTGGATATTTATTTTAATTCATAATTAATGATCTATGCATCTGATCAAAAAATGACTGAGGACTTTTCGTCTCAGAATTTTTTTTTCCTACCAGATGCTAAAAGGGCGGACATTACTTCTGGGACACCCTGTATATATATATATATATATATATATATATATATAGGGCGACAATTACGATATGGTTTTTAATAATTTTACTAGTATTATAAACAAAAAATATATAGGGTATTTTCGTGACAAGTAGTGTTTGCCAAAAAAAAATGAGTATACCAAAAAAAAAAACAAATTCCATTTTGAGTACAGCAGAATGAAGATAATTGAATTTCGAATACTAAAGACTCCTCAACAACTTTTTTGTGCATCCCGCCATCAAGAAAAAGATCATCAAAGATGCCTTCTAAAGTGGACAAATGGAATTCCGTTTGAAAAAAACGTTTTTAGAAGCTCTTTATAATTGGTGTTTAACAATTTTTATCGTCGTCTGACAGTTCTGTCACAAACCATGTAAGTCCTCAGAAAATGCTATATTGACATTTAATCCTTTTTTAAATTAAGGTAATCCTATCGCTTTACACTAGTCATACCACTGATCATACTTGAGACTTGTACATTTCATATTTTTAACATATGCAAAAAAAAAATTGTCATAACTAAAATTTTCCATGTGTACGCTATTGAATGAATGTTCACATTTAATTAGAAAAATAAAAAATAGTCATTCCAACGATTCGCGCAGTATTTCTAGGGTTGATATTTGGCAACATTGGTTCTATCTCCGTCTCTTTTTACTCAACCAGTCGAGTTTAACGGCCATGCTTTTCAACGTCGATCTGTCAAAACAATGTCAGGTGCGGGAAATATAAAGCATTGTATTCGGGCCACGATTGGTAAAAAGCGTGGAAAATTTGTGTCGGCGAAATATGTCGGTTAGAAATGAAATATGTGTGGAAATTCGAATGAATGAGATGAGGTTAGGACTACAGTCAGCTGTTGCCTTGCTGTCACGTCTCTTTATCGTAGCAAGTGGTAATAAATCCAATACCGGAAGTTCAAATTAAACTTGATATTACATAAAAGTTAGGTCTATAAGCGTAATTTGTTCTAAGAGCATTGGATTAATACAAGTGTTAAGTATGTCAATCTGATTATTATTAAGAATCTGACGGATTTCTACTATTATACACACTTTTGTAGCGACCGGAAATTGGGTTTTTGCATGTCGCCTCGGAATTCCTTCACAAAAATACGCAATTTTTATATTTTTTTTCACTGTAATTAGGTCGATAACCGGCTGTGAAATTTTATAGATACGATTATTGATATATTTAGTGAAGCTCAACAACAAAATGATAATCCTATGGATTGAAGCCTGGCGATACGATTACCTTAATGTCACAAGACGGCTACTACCGTTTCAAGCTCTTTAGCGCAATTCATGCAACCTAGATGGCGTTAGTTGAATAAAAAAATGTTCGAAGTTTGCTTATCGCGAGATTTGAGTGTGCGTTAAACTTGCGAGAGTCGAAAATAATATGAAAACGACAAACTTTGTGTGAAAAATGTGGCGTGGTTTAGTGCTACTAACATCAAAGAAAAACAACTGCTGCAAAGCATTCCATAAATCACAAAGGAATATTACCCCACAATGTAACATGTCTGTCACACTCTATTGCTTTATAACGAGCCACGTGATGAAGTTTTTCAAAAACAAAAAAAAACGTGTTTTTTTTAAATGAAAATCTACCATAAAGTCAACTGTTTTTGAATTTTTACGTTGTTGAGTTGTGAAGAGTTATCTTCCTTCTGCAGAACTGAAAATGGAATTTGGATTTTTTCCTGGCAAATTCTACTCGTCACAAAAATACGCTTTATTTTTTTTTTAAAGAGAATTAGAAAAACCATTAAGGGGGGAGATATCTTTAAGCGAGGAAAAAATTGCTGATTTTCATGATTTTTTTTCAAAGGAAAGATATCTGCATCATTTTTTAGACTTGGCTTATATTTTATTTAAGTGGTATTTTTATTTATTTATTAATCTTCAAAAATGGCCAAGGTATGGCACGGTCTTCTAAACCGGTTGCGGCAGATGTTGTCAGACGTCGGTGGAATAAATTTGAAAAATAACCAACGACGATTTTTTTTTTTCGTTAACACTCACACGCAGAATATGTACCAATAAAAAGTGAGAAATATTGAAAATTAATGAAATAATACGCCTTGAAACAAAAAGATTGATTTTTGCGTGAAAAAGGCTACATTTTGCAATGAAAAGATACGTTTTCTTTTTATTTATAAAAACATTTGGGGCCATCCTTTGACCAATAAGGTTAGAATTATTTATACCAAACTTCATTACAATCGGTCGATTGGGTTTTCAGTTATACGTGACGCCAGTTTTCAAAATGCAGTTTATAACACCGTGCCACATCTCCGCCATTTTTTAAGATTAGTCAATAAAGAATACCATGTAACAGCTAAACGTATTAATAAAACGTAATCTAAGGCTCAAAAATAGTGAAGAAATCTTTCCTTTAAAAAAAAATCATGAAAATCGGCAAATTTTTCTTAAGGTTTCATCTCCCCTTAAAAATTGTATTTTTCCTCGTCGCAAAATCTAAACGTAATAATAAAACATACTCTGAGTAAAAAATCGGCACTCTTTCCTTAAGTTTTATCCCCCCTTAAAAATGGTTTTTTTCCGGGCCGCAAAATCTAAACGTATTAATAAAACATACTCTAAGTCTCAAAAGTAGTCAAGAAATCTTTCCTTTTTTAAACAAATCATGAAAATCAGCGAATTTTTCCTTAAGGTTTCATTCCCCCTTAAAAATTATATTTTCCCGGTCGCCAAATCTAACGTATGAATAAAACATATTCTAAGCAAAAAATCAGCAAATTTTTCCTTCAAATTTCATCCCCCCTTAAATATTGTATTTTTACCGGTCGCAAAATCTAAACGTATTAATAAAACATGCTCTGAGTCTCAAAAATAGTGAAGCAATCTTTGTTTTTTAAAAATAATCATGAAAATTAGCTAATTTTTCCTTAAGGTTTCATTTCCCCTTAAAAATTGTATTTTTCCTGGTCGAAAAATCTTCATTTCCCCTTAAAAATCTAATGTATTAATAAAACATACTCTAAGCAAAATATCAGCAAATTTTTCCTTAAGGTTTCATCCCCCCTTAAAAATTGTATTTTTCCTGGTCGAAAAATCTAAACGTATCAATAAATCATACTCTAAGTCTCAAAAATAGTGAAGAAATCTTTCCTTTTTTTTCCAATAATGAAAATCAGCAAATTTTTCCGTAAGGTTTTATTCCCCCTCAAAAATGGTATTTTTCCCAGTCGCAAAAATCTAGCGTATTAATAAAACATACTCTAAGTCTCAACAATAGTGAATAAATCTTTCCTTTTTTTTTTAATAATGAAAATCAGCGAATGTCTCCTTAAGGTTTCATTCCCCCTTAAAAATTGTACTTTTCCCGGTTGCAAAATCTGAGCGCAGGAGCTTAAGAAACACATGGCCATCTTGCAATTGTAACTCCGTATGTACACGTGTGTTGTATTTGTATATGCATCCGTGTATGCATGCGAACAAGTAAATACCCCACTTATGTATTGGCGACTGACCCCGCGTGCGCGGGGGGTGTGAGTCCATAAGCGCACTAATTCATTTATCCCGGTGAACCGGGTGTGATACCAGGGCCGTATCTTCGTTCCAATGATTCACGCAGGATGTGGGATGTTACTTGCATCCGTGATAACTTTGGGGCATCGAGATCGAGGCACTCGGCGAAACGAGCGCCGCGCATCCATTACTCCTTTATGCGGCGTGGCATCGAGCGAGTTATCTGTACGGAGGACATGCTCGATTCTTATGTGCAGCATATACCCATGCAGAGATATAGTCATTTGGTATCGCCTTGTTGCTGTTTGTCTGATTCTGAGACAACGAATCGTATGCGTATGCTTGGGGCCCAAAAAACACGTCTTCGATATTTTTTCCCGATCGGAGTTTCAACATGACGAGGTCGGGATTTTACACGCAATTGATACATAGTCTTCAGGAATTCGGGTTTTTTTTTCAATGAAAAATTTTGATAAACAGAGAAGTTATTATTGTTTAAGGGGGGAAATGCCTTTGGGCGAAGAAAAAATTGCTGAATTTCGTGATTTTTTTTTTACGAGTACAGATTTTTTCACCGTTTTTTGGGACTTAGAGAATGTTTTATTACTACTTTTGACTGCTACATGGTATTTAAAAAAAAATTAATCGTCGAAAATGGCGGTGTTGTGGCGCGGTCTTCTAAACGGGTTGCGGCGGATGTTGTCAGACGGCGTGACACGTAGCGTCGGCGGAATTAATCTGAAAAAAAAACCAACGGAGAATTTTCTTTTGTTAACACTCATACGCAGAATATGAACCAAAAAAAAGTTAGAAATGTCGAAAATCCATTAAATGGTACGCTTTGAAACAGAGAGATTGAATTTTCTGAAAAAAATGGCTACATTCTTCAATAAAAAATATCGTTTTTTTTTTTAATTTACATAAACATTTAGCGTGTTTTGACATGTTTTAGACAATAAGGTTAGAAAGATTTATACCAAATTTCATCAGAACGAGTCGATTCGTTTTTAAGTTATACGGCACGTCAGTTTTGAAAATGCAGGAGACCGTGCCATACCTCCGCCATTTTTGTAGATTAATAAATAAAAATATCATGTAACAGCCAAAAGTAGTTATGAAACATACCGTGAGTCTAAAATATGGTGAAAAAATCTTTCCTTTAAGAAAAAAACACGAAAATCGGGCATCAAATTTTTCCTCGCCTTAAGGTATCTCCCCCTTAAACAAAGTATCACCGTTGGTGGATGGCCGATCGGTGTTGGCGGGTCTGGCAACCAGGCTCATGTGAAATGAAAAATGTGCTTTTAGTATAATAATGAAGGTTTTGAATGACCGGAGACTTTGAAATTTTGAAAATTACGAAAATGTCAAGCTGTAGAAAAATTTCGATTTTCGACGAAAAAAAAACACCTTCAATAATTTATTATAAACAAATGGATAAACATATCGAAAAAGCATCGGGTCATATGATAGAAAATGTATGGACCGAAAACCCATATTTTCAACTATTTCAATTAGATGTAAGCCTTAAAGCAAAAAATTCAGTATCGTCCTCAAAACTGCGCAATATGCTGATATGGTCAATATCATATATATATACAGGGTGTCCCTCTTATCTCTGCCACGCGAAATAACTCGGTAATTATCGACGTCACAAAAAAATGTTCCAGACAAAAGTTGTATGGTGTGAAGGGGGCCATCAAATGCGACCAATTTTTTTTTAATTCGGTGGAGGCACTGACGCACAGTAAAGGTCACCTCCACTTTTTGAAATGGAATGGGACATTTTTTCAACCATCTTGTGGAGCACCTCAAGTCGCATAAAAAACATTGGGGGTCAAAGTCGTTGAAGGTCATTCAAGGTCACCTATTAAAATGACGTACAAATATAAATATCTCGGATCACTACCAAATACTTGGTAGTGATTTGACTTGACCCCTTTATGTTTTTTCATGTGGCTTGAGGTGCTCCACAAAATGGTTGAAAAAAATGTACCATTCCATTTAAGAAAGTGGAGGTGACCTTCACTGTGCGTCAGCGCCTGAATCGAAGAAAAAAAATGGTCGCATTTGATGGTCCCCTTCACACCGTACAACTTTTGTCTGGAACGTTTTTTTGTGACGTCGATCATTGCCGAGTTATTTCGGGTGGCAGAGATAAACGGGACACTCTGTACACACACACACACACACACACACACACACACACACACACACACACACACACACACACACACACACACACACACACACACACACACACACACACACACACACACACACACACACGCACACGCACACGCACACGCACACGCACACGCACACGCACACGCACACGCACACACACACTCACACGCACACGCACACACACACACACACACACACACACACACACACACACACACACACACACACACAGGATTGTCCATTCATAACAGAACACCCTGTATATATATATATATATATATATATATATATATATATATATATATATATATATATATATATATATATATATATATATATATATATATATTAGGGTGATTCGTTTCAGGGCAACTTTTTTTTTGACCCATCGTGCCCGAAAACCTTTAGTTGGTACCCAAAAACGAACTTTCGTGAAAGGGGGGTGTTGTTAAAAAATATTTAGAGGTCGCGAATCAAAATTGAAGGTTTCCCATTTGATTACCATTGAAAAAAATGTTTTTCTCATTATTAGTGTTACCATTCCGCGAATTTTGATATCGTGATATTTTCCAAGTGGGTTCTCATAGGAAATATGATACTCCACAATAAAGTTCATTGAGCCATGGCCGTAAATTCAACCGTTTCAGCGGCATCATTATTTCAAGTGAATATTGTGCAAAATATCTATTCAAACGGCTGTAACGCCTAAGCTATTAGGTATATCGAAAAAAGTTCAGATGAGAACTTTGTAGAGAAAGTAATTTTCTACAAAAAAGTCTTATAAGCCGAGCCCGAAAATTCAACTCTTTCTCAGCTATAGGTGGATGAAGTAAAATAATTAGATATTTTTTTAAACAAAAAAATCTATTTATTTTACTTCATCCACCTATAGCTGAGAAAGAGTTGAATTTACGGGCTCGGCTTATAAGACTTTTTTGTAGCAAATTACTTTCTCTACATAGTTCTCATTTGAATTTTTTTCGATATATCTAATAGCTTAGGCGTTACAGCCGTTTGAATAGATATTTTCATACAATATTCACTTGAAATAATGATACCGCTGAAACGGTTGAATTTACGGACTTGGCTCAATGAACTTTATTGTAAAGTATCATATTTTCTATGAGAACCCACTTGGAAAATATCGCGATATCAAAATTCGCGGAATGATAACACTAATAATTGAGAAAAACATTTTTTTCAATGTTAATCAGATGGGAAACGTTCAATTTTCATTCGCGACCTCTAAATATTTTTTGACAACACCCCCCTTTCACGAAACTTCGTTTTTGGGTACCGACTAAAGATTTTCGGGCACGATGGGT
Organism: Ophion ellenae; assembly: GCA_963210295.1. Classification (NCBI taxonomy): domain Eukaryota; kingdom Metazoa; phylum Arthropoda; class Insecta; order Hymenoptera; family Ichneumonidae; genus Ophion; species Ophion ellenae. Next base: position 49,931,627 of record OY723389.1, read on the forward strand.
TAGAAAAAAAAGTTACACTGAAACGAATCACCCTAATATATATATATATATATATATATATATATATATATATGTACAGGGTGTTCTGTTATGAATGGACAATCCTGCAACTATCGATAAGTCAGATGTTCGAATTGGTTTGTATGAAAATTCTGCATAAGAGCTTTTTTCCTAAAGTTTTCTCAACATTTATGGTTTAAAAAAAGATTTTTCGAGATAAAACAAATAACGGAAAGTATTTTTAAAAAATTAGATAAAAAAGTTGTCATTTGTAGAAATGGCATGCGAAAAACCAAAATTAGATGATTTTTATCTCGAAAACCGTGGGACATTTACTGAACTGAAATTCCAGTATGTAGTAGGACATGATCTGACATATCGACAGTTGCAGGATTATCCATTCATAACAGGACACCCTGTACATATATATACGTGTGTGTGTGCATGCATTAGCGCGAATCCTTGAATCGAATCAACATCGAGTCACTTTAATGCACTGAGGAGACAAAGACCGAACCACTCCGCGAATAACGCTGAAATGCATCCACAAACGCCAGCATTATTATCATCACCATGTCACGTATTTTCTTTGTCCCGATAAATTCTCCAGGATAACAGAACTTTCGGAGATAAATGGCAATACTGGAAACAAAGTACAACAATGGAAAAACGTAAATACTCGATTTATATATTCGATAATAATAAAAATAAATAACAGTTCATGAAGATACAAATCGTTGACAACTGTACAGTAAATTTTTTTTTCCCTCAAAGGATATTACATCCCGGGAGTAAATCTCGTGAGTAAAGAATATAAAAATAATAACAACAACGATAATGATAATTACATTGATGAGAATAATGGCAAGAACAATAATGGCAATGGTAATTATAATAACGGCAGCAATTATTACAATAGTTGTAAAAATAACAACAGCCATGATAACAATAACAATAGTGATTGTAGGAATTCTTGTTGCGTTTAATCAAACATTTTTTTATTGTAGGAAAATGATGAAAGTCTTTAGAGTCGCAGCCATAGATTATAATTGGTGTAAATTCTTTTTATCATCAGATTATTGCAATAATTTTTGTAGATCGATCAAGTTTAACAATTAATGCAAGTCCATTAAAAGGGACGAAAATCTAGCACTTTTAGCGTAGAATTAGAATTTTTATTGGAGCTAGATGGTTGTATACTGAAAGTAACCTCAATTAAATGGTGGGCCTCAAAACTTGAAAATGTTGGGGTTGAAAACTTGAAAATCGCCGTATCTCGGTAATGAATAGCCCGATCAAAAAATGTTTCAAACAAGAGTTGTTCGGAATAATAAAATACGTATAAAGTTATTCAACGTCTAATTCCCTATCTGTGAAAATAGCGGCTCCAAAACGCGAGAGCACCCACAAATGGCGAGCAGAATTTTCTAATTGTTTTTGTACCGCTATTTGCAAAGATAGGGCGTGGGACGTTGAATAACTTTATACGTATTTTATTATTCCAAACAACTTTTGTTTGAAACATTTTTTGATCGAGCTATTCATTATCGAAATACGGCGATTTTTAAGTTTTCAACCGCTATTTCTTAGGGTTGGGGCGAGTTGAGGGGCAACATTTCATTGGGGTTACTTTCGGTATGCAACCATGTAGCTTCAGTAAAAATGTCTAATTCTACGCTAAAAGTGCTGGGTTTCCGTCTCTTTTACTTGACTAATAGCCATCCAAAACCCGTCGTTGTGTACGAAAAAGCAACGGAAAAAGTTTTGGTAAATATTTACAAGTGGGGCTCCGCTCTAATCGGCGCCAAAAAAAATGTTCACGTGTTCGGGGCTATTCTGCAGTATGAAAATATGTTTTTTTATAGTGGGGGAGGGGTATTTTATTTAAAAAAATATATATTGGCGGAAAATATTCGATTTTTGAAATACGTTTTCTGTATGCTTACTCTAAATTGTTTGGGTTTGTTTGGGTTAAACCCATGTCATTTGACCCACTTGATGTCACCAAACACGTTTTCTCCATACCTTTAAAAAAGTTTAAAAAAAAGCGTTTGGGGGTTAAAATGAGGGTTGGAATTGTCTTCCCCCGACTTAAATATTATAAACAAAGTGCCCTGAAATACATCGACTCGGTACAAAATTCCCAAACCCATTTTCTAGCTGGAGCCCCACTGTACATAACTTTGGTAAAAACCAAAGTTTTCCCTCCGATGCTTTCTACATTTGTCGCCGTCGATATTGGCGATCGCGAAACAATAGCAGCTCGATGTGAATCTGAAGCGACCGCATCGCGAATGAAATTGGACTCGTACCTGGCACGGTTCGCACGCAAGACGTTATCTTTCCACTGCGGATATTCGCTCACGCACGTTTGTCCTCAGTGTGTACACTGTGAGTCTCGGAACAACGTTGTTGGTGCGAATGGAGAGATACAAAGAACCTGATTCGCCCGTTGGCGGTTCTCGATTGGCTGGGTCTTCTTGCTTGCGAGCTTCTCACTATCGCGATCACGTTTCGCAACCACCTATAAATAGACTATACGAAGGATTTATGGGTTGTTGTTTACTTATACGTTCGTATCGACTGGGCATTGGAGCCGTGTCCAAAATCATCGAATATACACGTATTAGGTGGTTCCGTATGAAACCGCTGACTAGCGATAGATGGCGTTAGGTAGACTACTTTCTCGTATTAGAAGTTGGCACTCCAAATGATGATAGGTCCGGAGAGTCCCACTGAAACGCCACAGGTGACATTTTGCTAACGCCGTGACATCACCTTTTTTAAGGGAGACTTTGTCCTTGGAGTGCCATATTTCAGGTGTTTACATCTTATTTTTTTTAAAGGAAACGAGTAAAGCTTTTTGAGTGCAGTTTTTTCTGGCTTTTATTCATGATATACAGAACGTTAAAACAATTTTTTTTTGAAAAAAAAAAAACAAAATGGCGGCCGTTGCAGCTCCGCGAAAACAGGTCCTCAAATCGCGGGAGGTAAACGGCTGACATCACTGCCCCCTCTTTGTTGATCTGAAACACAAATTCAAAGCATATTATCAATCTGTGACCCTTTGGTCATGGAATGACGGATGGGTTTTTCGTTTACTACGAATTTCGGAAAATGGCGGCAATTTAAAAAAAATCGAACTTTCGCGTTTATTTTCGCATAAAAAGATAAATAATAAATGCAACAATGTATCTATCGAAAAAACGATCCGTCATTCCGTGAAGACATATTTTCTGAGTATGCTCTCCAAATTTCAGGTCGATATGTTAATTACAGCGGTCAGGAGAATGTCAGCCATTTTTAAAAACGTGTTTTCGAGAAAAACGCGTTTAAAGTTTTGCAATGTGTTTACACAAATGTGTTTATAATTACCGCTAATCGGCAATGCCTGGTCCACAGAGGCATCCCTGCTCTTCTTCCAGCTGCTCATGTTGAGCCGCTAACATCTCCCGCCGATTTCAAGGACAAAGTCTTCGTTAAGGGGCTACGTCTACCTAGAGGCCCGAAAAATGGCCAAATGCTGATTTTCTCTTTCTGAAAAACGGTTGGTGAGAAAGAAACGCATTTTTTGCAAAAATATATGTATTGAGAGACGTTTAAAAAAATAAACAAATACAGCCAAACAACAAAAACATGACCCCCGGCAGATGATGACATTTTTTTCGTGAGGTTTGGCGGTGGACTCTCTCTGGCGAAAACGGCCCATCAGAAATCTAAAAACCAAACGGGTTATTCAAGTTAACAATAAATACGAGACGTTGACGGTCGTCGATTTTTGAAATCCTTTTCTTTAAACAAAGTGGCGACGAACTGAAACTTGAGCATACAAAACCGATGAAAAAAGTCGTCATCTTTACGTAACTATTGAAAAATGAAGATCGATTTAAAAAAGATAGATCTTCAACGATCTTTAAATGTTTCGCATCGTATCTCCTGTAAATTTGCAAACAATCCATCAGGTGGTTCTCGATATATGATGTCCACCGGTTTTGAAAATAGCGTTTCGAGAAAAACGCGTTTAAGGTTGTTATGAGGTTAAGGGGTAAGGCCACTGTAGCGGGAAAAAAATAAGTATATTTTGGGATTTTTTTTAGCAGGGCAATGAAATGAATCAAAATTCTGAAAAAGGTCCTTTATTGTACATATCATAAACTGGATAAAGTATTTTTTTCGAAGTAATATAAAACAAAATGGCGGCTGCACAACTTTTCTTCGACGAAGCCTTTTTTTCATAGGCGCGGGGCCGGACCAACGGCACCTGCAATTTTTAATTTACAGTGAATGACATTTTTTTCGATTATACATGTAAATAGCTACAGAAGTGCGTAGGATTTTTTTGATATATCGATTTTTCCAAAAAAACAGCGTGTTTTTTAAAATAAAAGTTCAATTTTCTAAAAAAAAACATCGTCCGAAAATGGTTTATAAAAAAAAAACTATGTAATATGTCGCGAAAATACTACGGACTTTTAGAGGCTACGCCAAAATTCAAAATAGAAGTATGTAGACATTTTTCCCACGTTAATCGTTTGAGTATGTCATTTTTAAGATATTAAGGCATGAAGAAAAAAATCGATATTTTGAAATTTCTACAGTGGCCTTACCCCTCAAGTCAACATGTTCCCACCGAGTTGACATTTTTTGTGGACCTTCATAACCTCTTTGCTGATCACCCTGTGCAGTTTGAACACGACCCACAGTACCGTTTTTTAGAAAAAAAATGGACAACTCGACGTATTCTGTGGGCTAATTACATTACGCTTGTGGAAAACTCTCGATCACTTTTCAGTACATCATTGATATCTGCTAAGTGAATGTTGCCACGGAGCTGAAAAAATAGGTACGGCTCGACGAATTATCGGACTTGGTACCGTGAAAATGACGATTCACCGTACCGTTATAAAATGCTTTTGATAGCGAATTTGTGCGAAAATCAAGCACACAAAATATTAGACTGTGCAATCATGGCAACATCGTAGACGGCACAAATGCTACCTGTCTTATCGGTATTCGGTAATTGTGCCCGGGAACCTCAAACTACTCGGTCAGGATAATTAACAACGAATATTATTGGTACTTATTTTCTTAATTAGTAAGAATTACTTAATATTTATTTGATAACTATGTTCAGAAATGATACATTTCCAGACATTTCTAGGCAAGGACAAAATAACGCGGATTTTTTTCACAGATACATTTTTTTTACGATATCGGACATTTATTGAAGTTTTTGATTTCTTCGAGATTATAGACAGCTTTAGTAAACACTTTTTCTTTCCAGCGGAATTTTTTACTCGGACCGATATTCATTTTTGACAGCTCCTTGGGCTACGAATATTGAGTAACCTCAATTACATTGAGATTTACGACGTTGGCAATTCGTTACGTGTTAAGGGGCTATACCAGTGTGAACGCTGAAAATTTGGGTGATTTTCGGGAATTTTTTTGAAGAAAAGTACTCAATTAAATGTTTCGGAAAATTAAGAATATACTTGGCTATATTCGACCTATATTACATAATTTTTTCATAGAAAAATATTGAGATCCAAGCGACTTATGCGCTGCCTTCGGAGGCGCCAAAAAAAAAGATCCTCCACTGGTGACATGATTCCGAACTATTGAGTAGGGGAAACTGAAAGGGAAAAAAATTTCTTTAAACTGGAAGGTATTTTCTGTACAATGACGTAGGATTTTCGAAAAAGATCAAAATCTAACAAAATGACGTGGTTATGAAACAAACTCTGCTCTCTTGCCTGTAAAATGGTCGATTTTTTCAATGCCAAATTGTCAATTTTCATTCAATCAAAAATATCCTACGTCATTGTAGCGTAAATATATTCAAGAGTACTTAGCTCAAATTTCAAGTCAATCGGATAATTGCTCTTTGAGTTACAATGTCAGCAAATTTGAAAAAAATGAGAAAAACGCGTTGGAAGATTTAATTATCGATTTTTGCAAAATAAAAAATTATTAGAGATACGGCCTTGACATTTTTACAGGATATTCTTGAAAATACAAACTGTCGAAAAGGCAAAAAAGAATCGATTTTTTTTAAGTGTCACACTTGTCATACTTTGTGTCAAAATAATCATACAAAGTAATGAAAACACTCAATGTAATCACCGAACGTTTAAAAATGAACATTTTTACAAATAGATGTAAAAACAATAGCCCGTAAACGCACGTTTAACATGGCGATTATTTGAAAGCTAACAGTTGGCAGCAGTCAATCGGCTCCGTGCATAAGCACAGGGCGCTCCCCTCCTACTTCACCTCCGACGGCTAAACCACCTTAACCTTAAAGTTTAAAGAATGGTGCTGATATCGCTCACCCGGCCGACTGTTAGAAACTGCAGTTCATTCAATTTCAGGAATATTTCAATGAAATTTTCAGGGAATATAGCTAAAAGGTGATACTATCGAATAAAAATATTTTTGGAAAATGCCATTTTTTACCCACGTAGCCCATGTAGAGGTTGCCATGAGTTGCCCAATGTTACGATAAGGCCAATATTGGGACCATCGTATAAGCCAACAAAAGAAAAATAATATTGGCCCTTTACTGTTCCGCTCTAAACTGAAAACTGGCACAATATCGGCCCATCCCTAAAGCCTGTCCTGGCCCATCTTTAAAAACTAATAAACAGCCGTGATAGTTAAACTAAATTGGCCAATTTAAAAACTGGGGATACTAAAATACTGACAATTCCATTGGCCCAATATTGTTCCGTTACAAATTGAAAACCGGCACAATATCGGCCCATCGTGTAAAACCAATGAATAGCCGTGATGGTTGAACTATATTTGCCAATTTAAAAACTGGTAATGCTAAAATACAAGCAATTACATTGGCCCATTATTGTCCCGTTATAAATTGAGAACCGGCACAATATCGGCCTATTACTAAATATTATCCTGGCCCAGCTTTCAAAACCATTAAACAGCAGTGATAGTTAAACTAAATTTGCCAATCCTAAAGCTGGCAATCCTAAAATACTGGCTATTACATTGGCTCATTATTGTCTCGTTCTAAATTGAAAACCGACCCAATATCGGCCCATAGGTAAAACCTATCATGGCCCATCTTTTAAACTCATTAAACAGACATGATAGATAAACAATATTTGCCAATTTTTAAACTGGTGATGCTGAAGTACTGCCAATTACATTGGCCCATTATTGTTCCGTTATAAATTGGGAACTGACACAATAGCAGCCCATTACGAAAACCTATCCGGGCCCATCTGTTAAAACCAATAAACAGCCGTGATAGTTAATCGAAATTTGCCAATTTAAAAACTGGCAATGCTAAAATACTGGAAATTACATTTAATTAATCTAAGCCCGTTATTGGCTAAGTGGGTCAGACCATACCTGCTTTTATTTTATTTAAGCCTTGGGTTATGCATTATCTGTATATTGTGCCAGAATAGGCAAATAACTGGCACGTCGTCTATTAATCGTCTATATTTTGTAGTTGAGTTTTTGTAATCAAATGTTGGCCTATTATTGGCATTTGTAAATAACCAACATAAGTAAGTAAAATATGCCAATTTTGAAACCTGTCATATACGCAAATCACAATGTATTTCAAGGTTATTCCATGAAATATGTATCCATAAGGACCAATCTAGGGCCAATCTTGGCCCGATATAGGTTGGATATTTATCACGCACTCAAACAAACCCAAACAAACTCACGGCCCAATATTGTAGATAGACTAACTTCTAGATAGACCAACTGTGAAGGCCCATCATAGAGCCAGTGGTCAATTTCTACATAGGCCCTTTAAGAGGGCCCACTTAGGGCCAAGTGCAATCACCAACATTGCCGCTACAATGAATTAAATCATTGGCCCAATAATTGTTGGCTCTGTTGGCCGATATCGGGCCGTTCTTATCAGTTCTACAAAGGCACCTCATTGGTAAATACTCACGGCCCAATATTCTAGAAAGGCTAACTGTGAAGGCCCGTACCAGGCCCAACGGTCAATCTCTACATGGGAGGTAGATGTAGCCCCTTAATTGGCTTTACCATGGCAAGTTTTCTTCCAAATACGTCACATTTGCGGAAAGTTGTGCTCCATTATTTCCTGGCACGATAGGAATTTCCTGGCAAGAAAGAACACGTGTGTGCCGAACATGCCCCATCAAGTACAAGGTGCTAGAGTCCCTTCGCCGCTTCCAAAGTCGTCATTTCTCTGTGGACAACAAAGAGCACGAAAAACCCGACAAAACAAGGCTGTCGTATATTACGAGCTGCTGAAAGCGTCGGAAAGAATCACTGGGGATCATTACCGACTGCAACTGATACATTTGAAGCTAGCTCTGCACGGGAAGAGGCCGGAATGGGAGACCCGCCATGACAAGCTGATTTTGCAACACCAGAATGCCAGGCCGCATGCTGGTCAACCCGTTCAGAAGTACTTGGAAGGAGTCAACTGGGAAATCCAACCCCAGCCGATATATTCCCCAGGCATCGTTCCCTCCGAGTACCATTGATTCCGGTGCAGTCAGTGCTTACAGCTCAGCACTTGACCTCGTACAAAGGAGTCGACAAATTGCCGGATGACTGAATTGCCTCTAAAGAAACCGAATTCTTCCAGCGTGGAATCTGTTTGTCGACCGAAAGATAGTCCAAGGTTGTCTGCTCGAATGGACAATACTTTGAATAAACCAGTTCGTCAATTTGCCACCGAACCACTGTCTTTACTTTTACTAAAAAAACGGGCGGTTTCATCTGCAACCACCAAATTAATGTATCAGGGTCAGGCAAAAGAAGGTCGACATTCCGGAATTTATACAGGGTGTCCTGTAATCAATGGATAATCCTGCAACTGTCGATAGGGCCAGAGTTGGGCGTAATTTTATTTATAAATACGAATACGAATTTATTCACATCGTGATTTTCATGTGAACATAAATACAAATTTATTCATACTTCACTTATTTGTATTCACATGCATGCATGCAAATACAATTGTATTCACAATATCACAAATATATATATATCACAAATATTCTGAACATACAAATAAATTCACAGAAAAAATTGTGAATATTCCCGAAAAATGTGAATATTTAGAAAAAAGCCGGTAAATTAAAAAAAAATCACATCACAATTTGTGAATGCAAATGTATTCACAAAAAATTGTAAATAAAAAAAAAAAAATTCACTTCATCAATTCAATAATTTTCTTCAACTTGAGGTAAGTCACAACTCATTTTGTGAATTTTTTCATATTTATAATGTAATATTTGAAACTCACAACTTTTTTTTGCAAAAATTGCTTTGCCTCGACGCAATGTTTTCTCTCAAAATACGTAAGAGCTCACGTTTGGTGTAAATTTTAATATAATCATTGTGAATTTGATTTTAATTTGTCTTAAATACGAAAAAATTCACAACTTATTTTGTGATTTTTTTTGTATTTACAATTTTTTGTGAATACATTTGCATTCACCGATTTTGATGTGATTTTTTTTTATTCACAGGATTTCTCGTAAATGTTCACATTTTTTGTGAATACAATTGTCTTTCTATGCATGCATGTGAATACAAATAAGTGAAGTATGAATAAATTTTTATGTGCATTCACATGAAAATCACGATGTGAATAAATTCGTGATCGTATTTATAAATAGAATTACGCCCAACTCTGGATAGGGCAGATCATGTCCTACTATATCCTGGAATTTCAATTTAGTAAAAGTCCCACGGTTTTCAAGATTTTGGGTTTTGTCATTTTTTGAAAAAAAAAAAAATCATCCGCTTTTGGTTTTTCGCATGTCATTTCTACAAATGACAAATTTTGATCCGGTTAAAAAAAATACTCTTGGTTATTCGTTTCATCTATTAAAGTCTTCTTCTTAACCTCAAATGTTAAGGAAACTTTATGAAAAAATATCTTGTGCAGAATTTTCATACGACCCAATTCGATCTGACTTTGATGGCCTGCGGTGTAAAAAAAAAATGTCCTACCCATATCGTGCCAATTATTTTAAAGGGTTACGTCGGTTTGAATATTTAAAAAAAAAAGGCTTTTTAAAATCTTATTATCTAATAGTACAATATGTCTGGAATATTCTCCCAAAGTTTTGAGGGAAGGTACCTGAGTAAACGACGAGAAAAACAGGTAAACTTCGGGAATTTTTATCTCAAAAACTAATGTTTCGATTGGATCCGGGTTTTTTTTATTGGAAAATATGTACATCGAATTTTTTAGGAATTTTAAAAATAAATTTAATCCTAATTTAGGAATTATTAAAATTTCCTAATTTAGGAATTTTCCTAATGTCCTAATTTAGGAATTTTTAAATTTCCTAAATTCCTAATTTAGGAATTTTTAAAATAAATAAATCCTAAATTTCAAAGTTTAGGAATTTTTTTAAATCAATTCGTTCACTGGAAGCGATTCGAACGCGATTATCTCGAAACATAGTTTTCAAAGTCGGTGCCAGATGTATCTCGAAAACGGCTTGTCCAATTTTGTCCAAATTTGGATAGAATATTCTTCGATAGTTTTTCTCGTTCGCCACGTAGGGATTTTTCATTTGATTGAACCATTGCTTTTTGTATGCAACGTGTATGCAATCCAAAATCGTCGGAAATCGCGAACGAAAAACGAATGTGAAATTAAAACGGTCGCAATTCCGACAAAAGTGAAAGATTCAACAAAATCCTACGTAGCGAACGAGAAAAACTATCGAAGAATTTTGTATCCAAATTTGGACAAAATCGGACAAGCCGTTTTCGAGATACATCTGGCACGCCGACTTTGAAAACTATGTTTCGAGATAATCGCGTTTGAATCGCTTCCAGTCAACGAATTTATTTCAAAAAATTCCTAAACATACCGCAATGTACATATTTTCCAATAAAAAAAAAACCCGGATCCAATCGAAACATTAGTTGTTGAGATAAAAATTCCCGAAGTTTACCTGTTTCCTCGCCGTTTACTCAGGTACCTCCCCTTAAGTCAATTGGAGTAAAAGCCTAGGAGAGAGAGCCTTCGGAAGTTCCCCCCGTTGGGAAAGAACGGCCGGGAGCGACGCAGGTATATCGCATTTTTCTCAAAACACTATTTTTGAAGTCGACGAACACCATTTCTCAAAAACTAATGCACCGATCTCATTGAAATTTTGCACATTTTTTCAAAATAGCATTGACTAGTGATTGAACGAAGGTTTTTTTTTCTTTCGATTACAATTAATTTTACAAGGCTATACGTAGTGTAAATTGTACCAAAAATTGAACTATTTTGCATACAACTCTGCCAAAATTTCGAATTTTCATTTCTTTTTAAATCCTCCGTTCAATCAAGAGCTATACTTGTGTACTAACAAAAAAAATTGGTTTTTGAATTTCTGATAAAGCTATCATGAGTTATCCTGACCACCACGAGGACACTTTTTGAGGGGTCTCCGGAAACCGGGCCCACCTGCTGAATTTTCCCAAATTTTTGGATGCATTTTTTTTTTTAATATTGTCGAAATTTTACTTTTTTATGTGCTTAACATTTCGAATAAAATAATTTATGTGTTATATTTTTAAAGAAATAAAGAAAATATGCTTTTTAAGCTTCGAAATCTACGTACCCCCTTAAAAAGTTGCTTAGTTATTGTCGATTCATATCATTTGTAGGAATGGCATGCGAAAAACCGAAAGCAGATTATTTCTTTTAAATAACATAAAGCTCAAAATCTCGAAAACCGTGGTACTTTTACTAAGCTAAAATTCCAGCATATAGTAGAACATGATCTGACCTATCGATACTTGCAGGATTATCCATTGATTACAGGACACCCTGTACATACATACCAACACTACATTTATGCACACACCAGGCACATAATCGATTCGAACAGCAATATTTCTCAATGAAATTTATATTCCCTCACATTATTTTCATTAACATATGTTGATTATTTTAATCCACCATGTCAAACTTAAAATACAAATATTTTTACTTCACGTCATTTAGAATAGAACATTCATTGAACATGTCAGTATTTTGACAAGATCCTTTGTATTCCTAAGTCAATCATTTTCACTCACTATGCAACACTCCAATCCAAATATCTAAGTTTATATTTTTTTTTTGTAATCGCATAATGTTGCGATCGTCTAAACATTTCGCAATCCCTCATCCGTATTATTTCCAAGACATTTATATGACAAACCGCAAAACCATTTGCGCGGAAAATAATTACGTAATAAAATTGACTAACAACGATATTATGATTTTCGAGGAAGTGAAGAGGTTTTTCAGCGAGTTCAGCAACTCTCTGCCATTAATCTCGGAGACGCAGATGATCTCGTGGCTGCTTATTGGCGTCTGATAGACCACGAGAGACCTTCCGGTTCTCGGAGTCTGTTCGTCGTGATCGCTTGTACTTTTTTGTACTTTTTTGTACACACACATGTATATATATATATATGTAGTTTGCGATGTTACAAATGATTCATCAACACAAGCGAGCTTCAGCGGCCAGAGTCGAATCACGTCACTGCAAAAAAGCGATCGTAGCTTAAATGCGCGTGTTCAGCACGTGCGGTTTCACGCGATTCAGAAGGAAAGGAGAGAAGTCGCTTGAATATATATATATATATATATATATATATATATATATATATATATATATAATAACTGTAGCAGCTGCTCGAGCGTAATTTGAGAATGTTTCACGCAAGATGCTAAATTTGCACGTTTCTCGAAAATCATAAAATACCACTTATCCATTTAGGCAAAATGAAATCATTCGAGGCCTTTAGACAAAATAAAAGATAATATCACTTACATTTGGAGCCTCCATTTACTTAATTTTTTTCCTTATTGTTCTTTCGGAAATTACATTTTCTACCGTCAAAAATTTTTTAAATTACGAAAATGGCAAGTTGTGGGGAAAGAGTTCAATTTTTGACAAAAAAAAACAACCCTAGGCATTTATTTTAAAAAAATGGATATACATATCTAAAAATCATCCGATCATACGATAGGAAAAATGGATTTTCACAAATCACCACAACTAGCCGAATGTTTGGAATCATTACGAAATATTTTACGCAAATCAATGTTAAGACCCTAGACTATAAAACTATGCAGTAAAAAAATGGTTTTTTTTTAAATTTCGAGCTTATGCAGACATCTGCAAAAAAGAGCCTGAAAAAAGTTGTCAAAACAATAAAGCTATGCATTAAAAAAAATCGTTTTTTTTTCAACCCTACGCAGACCCCCTTAGAAAAAGACCGAGTGAGAGAAGAGAAGTTCTCACATCGTTTTCTGCCTGCTTTGTCAGGAGGAAAAATGCCTTGGCTCGAGATCCTACCGATACGATGGTTCACGCAAAATGAAACACCGTTCTGCCCCCCCCCCCCCCCCCCCCCACTATCAATGGCAAAACTTCATCGCATTAAAAAAAACAATTTTAAACCTCTCCACAGCCGATTTTCCGACGCTCGAAGAATCGCTGATTTCTGTCCACATTGGACAAATCAATCGAACAATCATACCTGATCACCATTACCGATCGATAAATCGTCTACTTTCTACTTGTTTCTCCAGATCTACTTTTGAGAGTGCGCGGGGTCAATGGTCATCTCAATGAGATGAGGAACAAACTTGGGGTCGTGAAGACAGCCGAGTGACGGGACACCATAGATGAAGGAAGATACGCGAAGCCCCTTAAACGCCTGAAAAGATAAAAGATAATCCAATATGGCCTGGTGCATTCGGACGATGGGTTTGGCAACCACTCTAGTCGCACTGACGGTCCTCGTTTCGGGACATCTCGAGGGACCGAACGTTTGCGTTCGACAGGAAACGTAAGTCTGAAACGTTTCGAAATCAAATCCGGAATGAGATTGGAGCTTGCATCGTTGGAGAGCAATAAAAATGTTTTTTCTTTTCTTACTTCCTCGAATTACTTAACTCTATTTATAAATGAATAGCAAATAATGAAGTGATAATTCACTAATCATTGATAATGAATCATTAACAAATCAATGAACAACAATTAATTAATTAATAATTAATTTATAATGGATATTAGTAATTTTCAATTGTCAATTCATCAAGTGATCCAATGTCAAGTGATTCAGTGACAATTCAAAATAATTATTTATGTATTTCTTAATTAAACATGACAATTTTGATTAATCAATTATTCAATTAAACGAACATGATTATTAATTAATTAAACATAATTAATTATTGGTCAATAAATTGATTAAACCTCATTTATTAATAACGAATAATGATACATTTATTATTCGTCAATATCTGATTATTCCTTATGAGAGCGGCGTTAAGGGGCTATACCAGTGTGAACGCTGTAAATTTGGGTGATTTTCGGGAATTTATTGGAAGAAAAGTACTCAATTAAATGTTTCGGAAAATTCAGAATATATTTGGCAATATTTGACCTATATTACATGATTTTTTTATAAAAAAATATTGAGATCGAAGCGACTTATGCGCTGCCTTCGGAGGCGCAAAAAAAAAGTTCCTCCACTGCTGACATGATTCCAGCCGATTGCATAGCTGAAACCGAAAAAGGAAAAAAAATGTTAAACTGGAAGGTATTTCCTGTACAATGATGTAGGATTTTCGAAAAATATCAAAATCTAACAAAATGGCGTAGTTATGAAAAAAAGTCTGTTTTCTTGCCTATAAAATAGTCGTTTTTTTTCAATGCCAAATCGTCAATTTGCATCCAATCAAAAATATCCTACGTCATTGTTGAGTAAATATATTCAAGAGTACTCAGTTCAAATTTCAAGTCAATCGGATAATTGCTCTTTGAGTTACAATGTCAGCAAATTTGAAAAATCTCATTTCGAGAAAAAAGCGTTTAAACATTTAACTATCGATTTTTGCAAGATAAAATGATATTAATATAAATGATATAATCGATAATGATATTCTTGAAAGTATAAACTGTCGAAAAAGGCAGAAAAAAAAACTTTTTTCTGAAAGTGTCACACTGGCATAGTCCCTTAATGATTGATTTTACAAATTGGCCCGTTTCATATCCGCGGTTCGTTCGCGTATGTTAGGTACACGGTGCACGTTAACATTTCGGAACAGAAGCCCTACAGAGTGCGAGAGAACACTTGGTGCTTCACTTTTCCACCGAGATGTTCGACTTACCGACTGAGCTACAAGACCGTCTACAGGACGCAGGTCCGTCGAACCCGTGATTTTAATCGATAATTTTTCACATGAGCTTTCACGTCCCGCGAATGGTCTTAAATGAGCAATTGTGATTCGGTATGCGCAGACACTCACGAAACAGAGGCCGGTCGACGAATGTTGCAAAGGTTACGGTGCAACCGCGGATGGTAATAGGTGCGTGCCGATCTGTTCCGACGAGTGTCTCCACGGTACATGCGTTGCCCCGGACGTGTGCAAGTGCGAGACCGGATACGGAGGACCCTCCTGCGATATCAGTAAGTTCGATTCGAGCACGAACCGGGACAACGATTTTACATTGTTTACTTTTGTCAAAAGTTGGAAGACCATTGGAGATCCAAAGATCGTGACTTAATATAGGTGTGGCCAGAAAAAGGCCCGGGAGAATACAAAAAGAATGGTTTGGGTTGGTTTGCGCCAATGGAAGGATTAAAAGTAGCTGCGATTGAAAATTAGCTTGGCAGAAAACGGAAAAGATATTTATTTTTGGGTTGTTGGCGCTAATAGGGACTAAAAACAGGTATGACTAGAAATAGGCTTGGTGGAATACGTGAAAGAATTGGTTTAGGTTTGTTTGTACTAATAGGGACTAAAATAGGCCTAAACTCAATGACTACGTCCAGCTTAGTTTTGATACGAGTGTTGATTATGTAGCAAATCATTCTCGAGAGTATCCTAGGCAGAAGGTGTCATATTCAGTTCCAACTGAAAGACGGCCTGATCCACGAATTATTTTCCTTCCCATCCCTATTCCTACACCTATTCGGCATGAGAAGTGAGTTCGGATAGCAGAAGTTCACCAAGGAGGATCCCAAGTCCTCAGCTGGGGCCATGTTCTCGCAGGGGCAATGGGTTTGTTTGGGTTCCATATAAGATCCAGCTGGGATTCTCCCGATGGCTCCCTGCTCCGGTTTCGTCCTCTGGAAGATTACAGAACCCGCCAGGACTGTCCTTTTTCACCAGCCTTCCACATCCGTAGCTGGAACTTCAGCGAGGCTAGCCCATTATCCCCAGTCTTCCAACATCCAATCCACGTCGTAGGTAGATTGCCGCATGTCCCCATCACAATCCTGACAGCCATTCCCAGTAGACGTGAAGGAGAATCCCCAGAGCCCCGCACGTTCGTCCAAACGTCACCTCACCGTTTGTACTCTCCACCAGAATGTCCGTACGGAAGATGGGGTCATGCATGTGGTGAAAGCTGCAAGTGTAAGAACGGCGCAACGTGCGATCCATTCGACGGTAAGTGCAGATGCACCAAGGGCTGGCGAGGTGAAGAATGTGACCTGACGTGCACTCCCGACCGTTACGGCCAGGACTGCGGCGAGGAGTGTCGTTGCAGCAACGGCGGAAGCTGTCATCACATCTCGGGCGAGTGCCATTGCGCCCCGGGCTACACCGGGCCGTTGTGCGACGATTTGTGCCCCGAGGGCAAACACGGCGACGAGTGCAAGACCGAGTGCACCTGTCAAAACGGCGGCTCCTGCCTGCCGACCACGGGTGAGTGCATCTGCACCGCGGGCTGGATCGGCAGGGTGTGCGCCAATCGCTGTCCCGAGGGCTTTTGGGGTGACAAGTGCAACGAGAAGTGCGAGTGCTACAACGGGGCGAGTTGTCATCACGTTAGCGGCGTTTGCGTATGCCAACCGGGCTTCCACGGTGAACGATGCTTCTACTCGTGTCCCGAGGGCAAATACGGCCTCAATTGCACAAACAATTGCACCTGTGAGAACGGCGCGACGTGCTCGGCCATTGACGGCAGCTGTTTCTGCGGTCCCGGCTGGACCGGCGATCAATGCGAGAAACGGGACTGCCCAGCTGGCCAGTACGGACCAAGTTGCGCCAAAGTTTGCGAATGCGACAAGAACAACACGCTGCTCTGTCATCCTTGGACCGGTGATTGCCTGTGCGACGTCGGCTGGGACGGATCAAAGTGCTCGAGACCCTGCGCCTACACCTACTACGGCAAAGGCTGCGAGAATCGTTGCAACTGCAAAAACGACGCCCAGTGTTCACCAATCGATGGTAGCTGCATATGCACCGCCGGCTTTCGCGGCCATGACTGCAGCGAGGTCTGCCCACCCAATACCTTCGGCGAGGAATGCGCACACAAGTGCCCCTGCAAAAATGGCGCAACGTGCTCACCCGAAAATGGCCGATGCAACTGCACCGAAGGTAAGTCACGCTGATGGCCAAGTAGCGACTTGATCGTATGGCTGGGCCGAGAAATGGACCACCGGAGTATCGTAGTTTGGGTGGTGAGAGCCTGTTGATGTCTTACTTTAGTAATTGCACCTCCGCGATCTTGGATGATCGAAATACACGATGGGGGGTCGCAAAAGCTCGGGGTTTCAGTCCATTCAACGTATACTTTGCAAATGGCGACCTTTAACCTTTGGACTACCATTTGATTGGAACTTTGCTAAACTCTCTTGACTATGTCTGTTTACCGGAACTTCTGCCGAAAGGGCTTTTGTCAAGTTTTGCCGTCTTCACTGGTGAGCCGCAGGTGACCGAAGAGGAATCCTTCAGCTACCAGAAAGATGGAAGAGTGCCATCGATCAAAATAGCACAGATCGTCATTTATCCACATTTTTAACAAATTGACAAGTCAATGATGAAGACACCGAAGGAACGGCTTAAAGTAGGTCACGATCCAATTCGGTTCATGGGAATCGTTGGCTATCAGCTAATTTCTTGAACACCGTATGCAATGGCCTGGTGGCTCAAACTTCCTCAGCAGGTATCGAATCATCAGTCAGTGGCACTGCGTCTCGCTATCATTTCGCTTGCTGCAAAAAGAACCGCCAAGTTATACTCTAACCTTATTTCTATTATTTGGCACCAAAGACCATCGTTAGCTGATCCCGGCTGGACCATGAAGTAAGCCTTCAACCGTAATGCCTTGGTTAGTTTTCAGAGACCTAGACAAGTCCTAATCCCACTCACGGTAGAATAAAGACAGCGAAGCACTTCGCTGTGGCAGTCTTTGCCCAACTTTGACCATTGCAAAACCAATCAGTTTGAAATCCTGGGTAACTGTTTCCCTGCGGACCATCCTGCTGATTTTGCGTTTGCAAAAAATGCTTGTCTGTGGTGGTTATTGATCATCCAGTGACCAATGGTGATAAAAAAACTGGGTGATCTCTTTGGAAGCCCACATCAATGAGCACTGCTGAGCATTCAGAGGTTTTAGGCCAGATTACCTCTGCACCATCTGGTGATGGTCTGCACCATCTCTGCAGACGATCACATTTCATCCAGACTTTGTTCTAATACTTCTTATTCTTCGAACTCAATCGAAGCAAAGTTTTCCCAGTCCGTCAGACCATAAAGACAAATTGGAATCGATATACGGTCCAAAAATGCAACCAAAGTGACAACTTTATTGGCTCTGATCCTTTCGCCCAATCTATCGTGTATTTCGAGCAGGAGTCATACCAACGAACGTTGCATAAAATCGACAGCACTTTCACTCTCACGTCTTATCGGCAAACGCGTTGTTCCGCGCTCATTGGCGTTCCCACGAATCGGGTAAGTGATTGCAGGATACCTTTACTTACTCGTTGCTCGCGTAACATTTTGTCAGGCTGGGACGGCTCACTGTGCGACCGGCCGTGCGCGGACAAGTCCTTCGGCAAGGACTGCGAAGGGAAATGCCAGTGTCAGAATAATGCAGCCTGCAATCCACAGAACGGTGAGGATTTTTTCTTTATTACTTTCCTCTGGGGTATTCCAGGTCGGTTTTCGGGTTTCGCTTTTTAATATTTTCCCCTCGTGCAGGACAATTAGAGATTTGGTCCGTTCGAAGTAGCACCAAAAGTGTCGTGAGTGTTTTCCTCCCACGTAGTTTTCGTAGTTTCTCTTGGAACGAGTGTGTTTTTTGGTTTGTAATTTTGACAACACTGTATTTTTTATTGTGCTCTCCTCGGCCCTCAAAAATCCTCCTTTCAGGAATTTTCGACGCAAATTCAGGGGTAAACAAAATTTTGAAAAAATGGTTAGGGAGTAAAGTAAAATTTGCAAATGGCTGTGATCGTTAGGCTTGATTACATGCACCAGTTGTCGTAAAAGAATTTTGAAAAATCGATTAAAATTACATTCAGGAAACAATTGTGAGTATGGGTTGAATTTCGAATGAGTTTTAATAATTATCGAACGGCTAAAGGATGAACAATGATTTTGGGGATGATTGGCACCCAATAATAATGATACTCATGAGCTGGAAGATCGAATATAAAAATTAATAAAAATGATTTAAAAAACCGGGATCGCAAATTCTTCGAGTTGTTGCTTGATGTATTTTTATTTTTTTTTCGAAATTTATCGCAACTGCGGATCGTTTTATCCGTAGCGAATAATTAATCCAATTAGCTACAAAATTACATTTCCAATGAAATTTGTAATTTTTGTAGTTAACGAATTATAACAACCGCTAACTTTACTTTTCGATAGAATGTCTCAAAAATGAACACACCTTGATCACTCAGAAAAAAAGTTTCCATTAAGGGCTCTTCTTAATTTAGACGCTAAAAGAGGCTAATTTAATTTTTTTTATAGGTTTATATTATAGATATCGATATAAAAGTTGTTACACTTAATAAATACACTTTCGAAATACTTTTTTTTAGAAGAGTTTAATGTATTTATGTAACCCAAACAAACCGTAAACGCGTTTTTCTCGAAACAACGGTTTTCGACGGCTTGTTGATAACATTTTCGAAACTACTTAACCAATCCCTATAAAAATTTAACCACATATTCTTTACGACAATAGCTATAGTGCATATCAAGGATTTTTTTAAATTTTGATGTTTACTATTTTTTGTTGCCAATAACCGTCAAAAAACACGTTTTTTTTGTTGTTTTTTCGAAAAATGTCCGCCGTTTTGTCATTTTTGCATATATAAAAAATCGTATGATATGCGCTATAGCCATTAACATACTGAATATAAAACCGTTTGATTTTTTTGTTTCGATTTATCCATCTCCGAGATTTCATCAACAGCGCAGGCCTACAATTTTTTTAGGACGATTTTTTAAACTACCATTTTCGTTTATAAATAGTGATTTAAATAAAATTAAAAAATGTTATGCATTTCAAAAGTGTGTTTATTAATTGTAACAACTTTTATATCAATGTCTATAATATAAGCCTATCAAAAAATTTCATGAAAATAGCCTTTTTTAGCGTCTAAAGTAAGAAAACCCCTTGACGACAAGGTCGCTTGGATAATTCTCGGGGCACAGGAATATAATAATTGCGTTTCTCTTAATATTGACGCTGGTTGCACTTACACGAAAAAAAAAAAAAACACCAACGCACGTCAAAATTTTAACGCTCAGGCACGTGCACGTGTGCGGCTGGTTTCACCGGGAAATATTGCGAAGACCGTTGCAAAAAGGGATACTTCGGACACGAGTGCACGCAACTCTGCGACTGCCACGAGGATAATGCCGTCGATTGTGATCCTGCGACCGGACGATGCATCTGTAAGCCCGAATGGCGAGGTTTGTCTTTGAAACACCGATTCAAATTCTTACCAAAATGGCTTCGAACCAAATTAATTGAAAACATTTTTAAATCATATTTCGGGTATGGCAATCGATCGAAAAAAATTAATCTTATAAAATTGCGCTCAAGGATATTTCCATGAACTAGACAGTCTAACATTTACAATACGAATTTTGGTGATTTATTCACTTATCAAACCCCCCCTCTCTTTCTCTAACTACACATTTTCAGAAAAGTAACAGTCGTAGAATTCTCGACGAACGGATAAAAAAAATCTTTCTGCACAAATTGCAATATAAATATATAAAGGCACCTTTATTATATGTTGAAAATAATTAACACCGAAAATTCATAGCCCCTGATAATATGTTGAAAATAATTGAGACTGGAAAATACATTATTTTGAAATAAATTTAAAAAACTCCCCCATTTCAACGATGCAACACCGCCATCCAGGATGCACTTCTCCACAATATGCAATTCGTTGAACAATGTGGAACATCTGCTAAGATGAAGAATAAGATTAGTAAAACATTATTATCAACGCTCCGCTTTTCCAACCGCAGAAAAAAGATAAATTCACCCATATGGACCACAACCTTCTTATCGCCCGTATCTCGGACTAGCCCGAATATTCCGCCAGTATAAATATACCTACGTGTGATAAGATATATAAAAATTTCCGTCAACAGTTTGACCACTAGTTGGAGTCCAGAGAAATAAGTATTAAAAATCGATAGACGAAACGTATAAATATACAATGTATTCTGATAATAGAACATGTATATATATATATATATATATATATATATATATATATATATATATGTATGTATGTATATATATATATATATATATATATATATATATATATATATATATATATATATATATATACAATGAAATAGAATATACAATTAAAAATGAGAGTTCTGATTTAAATTTTCAAAGTTGACCTTCACATGATTTTGACGGTTGTAACGTAGGTAAAAATAAATCTGTCATTATTTTTCCCTCTCATTATATATATATATATAATGAGAGGGAAAAATAATGAGAGATTTATTTTTACCTACGTTACAACCGTCAAAATCATGTGAAGGTCAACTTTGAAAATTTTAATCAGAACTCTCATTTTTCATTGTATATTCTTATGGCTTACCTCGAGAGCTTTTTAAAGCACTATGGATGCTTTTTTTTCAATCGAGAACTCTTCTTAGTTATGAGACTTGAAATTTACAATACCGCCGGTATCTGGATTCATATATATATATATATATATATATATATATATATATATATATATATATATATATACACACATATATATATATAAATCCTGATACCGGTATTGTAAATTTCAAGTCTCATAACTGAAAAGAGTTCTCGATACATAAAAAACTCATCCATAATGTTTTGCAAACCGGTCGGGGTAAGCCATAACAATATACAATAAAAAATAAGAGTTCCAATTAACATTTTCAAAGTTGACCTCCACATGACCTTGACGGTTGTAACGTAGGTCAAAATAACTCTCTCGTTATTTTTCCCTTTTCAAACGGAACAACTTTTATTCGAACCCTTTTTTATTATAATTCGTACTTTCCAAGATATAAGCTTGTAACACTTTATCTGCGACACCCTGTGCATATGAATATGTTACAGTTAAAAGTCAATTTTAGTTTGAGCGCGTTTAACCTAGTAAAAATGCGTTTTCCTGAACGCCTTCGTTACAGCTATTTTTTCCTAGTTAAATCTAGAATTTACTGATAAATTAGTTCAAACGAGTTTTAACTGGGAAAGACTAGGTAAAACAAAATTAACCAGATAAACCTGTTTTTGAATGACCGTTGGTGTAGTTTGATATCCTTCCAGACCCAAACTCAAACAAACCTCATTCGAAAGTAGTTTTAACTGGTTGATGTCGTTAGCCACAGTAACGCTACAGTAACGGGTATAAAATCATGTACGAATGTGACCATTTTTTTCGTACAAAAACGTGATTCGCTCATAAAATTAATTACACATTTATTCAGTATGAATATCAAGCTGTCAGAACTTTTTTTTTCCGATGTACAAAATGGTCGATTACTATTATTTTGTTTTGTTATCTTTTTTAGGCGCTCCGCGGCGTGACTTGTAGCATCCACAATTTTTTACCCAGAACAAAAAACAAAAATTCTCGCCATTCTACATTAGAATTTCTAGAGAAGTACGTACGGAATTTGAAAAATATTGTTTTATTCAAAAGTTGTAGATATTTGAACTTGGGAAATGAATTTTCAGTGAAAAATTTCGTTATAACTGCTCATAAACTGCTCATAAAATGAAAAGTTTTCGATTAATCAGAAATTCCGTACGTACTTCGCTGCGAAATGCAATTAGGAACATGACTTTTAAATTTGTAGTAAATCGAGTGAAAATCGTTGAAGTTACCCAGGTAGGCAATCAAAAGGCTGACGATGGAAACAAACTTGTGTGAGCCTTGTTTCACCGAGCCTGAGTGAGACAGACCTGGGCCAGGTTTGATTGCATCGTTTGGAGCAGCCTGGAACCAAGACTGGCTGCTCAGCCTAAACTCAGGGTTATTTCAAGCTTTATTCAGCCAGTGAATTTTAAGGCTAAAAAACAAGGCTGGATGCAGGCTTGTTTCAGGTTGTGATGAAATAAAATAAATTTTAAATAATATTTTTTCTGTACTGTTATGAAAAAAAAATTAGCAATAAATTTGTCGGGTGCGAAGGCACGAAAAACGAAAGCGAAGGAGGCAGCTCGGAACATTTAAACATATTCTCTTATCGATATTTATGAGGTACAGAAAAAAGTTTTTTTCTCGTCACATACACATTTCGTATATACTCACTCTCTGGGGTTTGCGTACACTCTGTGTATTACGTGTCCCATAAACAATAAATAAAATAAAGTATTGTGTTTTAAATATTTTATATATATTTTATAACAAATAATATAATGAATAATAAATATATATAATGAATAAAATGAATTCTTTGCAAATTTATTAAATTTATCCCAATGTAGAATATAGAAAACTAAAAAACAGGCCTCATATAGCCTCGAGAAGAGTTTGGGATAAGCCTGGTCATAAATGCTCGTGAAGGCTTCATTAAGGCTCGTTTTGAACCGTGTTGTTTCGTCGTTTCAGGCTTAGTACAGGCTTTTCTACCAGCCTTTGGTCAAGGCTGTGTGCAACAGCCTGAAACCGCGTTATCATTCAGGGGTTCAGCTAGGCCTGAAATCAGGCTGGTGCTCAGCCTGAATTAAAAAATGTGAGCCTTGTTTCAGAGCTTGGCGAGCCCTTTTTTTATCGTCAATTCCTACCTGGGTATTTGTCACGCCAATTGGAGAAAAGCTGTTTCGAGCTTTTATACATCGAAAACAAAAATACATATTTTCTAACAGCTTGATATTCATACTAAATAGATGTGTGATTAATTTTATGAGTGAATCACTTTTTCATACGAAAAAAATTGTTAAAGCCGCACGTGATTTTATACCCGTTACTGTGACCGAAGGCCTAAAACCGAAAACGGGTTTTAGCTGGAACATGTGTATATGAATACTGAAATAAAATACAGGAATACGATGCGAGAGTCAGTGTCCGGTCGGGCTGTACGGCGACGACTGTCACTCTCAGTGCAACTGCATGAACAACAGTTCCTGCGATCCGGACACAGGAAGCTGCGTATGCGCCAGAGGCTGGGAAGGTCCGGACTGCTCGCAGCCCTGCAAACACGGCTGGTACGGTGTCGGGTGTAAAGAGAAGTGCCCGATAAAAATGCACGGTAAGCAAGCAAAAGACTCGAGTCGCCCCTCTACGCGGGGCAGCGAGTCCTGCACCTAAGATTTTGTTAATTTTATTAATTTTTTTTTTATCAATTCTTTATTGGAAATGTCTAGGAAAAAATTGTGGGAAAAATATAAATATAATTTGAGTAAAATATAATATGTATGATGAATATATAATGAATATCAACAGTTGTCATATAAAAGTCATAAAAATATTTTTTTCATTGTTGCATGACTGAAATGTAATGACTGAAAAATTATCTGTGCTGTTGTCAATCAGGCAATATGACTTGCGACCACGTGACAGGCAAGTACGTCTGTCGTTCCGGCTATCTTGGGCTCACTTGCGAACATCCGTGCTCACCGGATCGATGGGGATTGCATTGCGCGAATCATTGCGATTGCAAAAATGACGGAGAATGTCATCACGTCACGGGTAAGTTTGTTTTCCGTTCAAATGTGTGCTGATAATTTTTTTGTGCGTATTTTAACGAAATACTCAAGGGGATCTTCTGAATATATATTTTTTTTTCATATTTTTCGAAATTCGTGGATAAATTTGTAAATACTTTTGTAAATAAATGTATTTATGTCATGGATATGTCATTGATAGACTTTCTGTGGCTATGTGATGTCGAATTTGATGGATTTTAGGTAGCATGTGCGCAATAACTAGTCGAAAAGAGCGTCACTATGAAAATGTTCAATTATCTCTGTTTCGATATCGAATAAAATCGTAATATGATTTAGGATCATTTTATATGTGCTTCAAATCACTTGATTCTATGCTATAGTCGTGCTGTCGCTGAAAAACCCCGTAATCGGAAAAAATTAGAAGGCTAGTTTTTTGGCAGGTGATTTTGTAGGTGCCGCAGGTGCTAAATCCAAGTTTGCCTAAAAATCGGGGTGTAGGGCTTTTTTTAGGGGATGAAAGGGGATGGGGGTGGATTAATGCGGAACTACAACCCCTACGAGGTCGGCGCCGTGGGACAAAATGTGCGGAAAAATCCGGGCGTTTTGTCCACAGCGCCGAAGTCGTGGAAGTTCATTTTGGGGGTGAAAAAGTGGGGTGAAATTTTGAAAAATCAGTTTAAATTCAATAACTCTTTAGAAAAAGTTCGTACAGTTTTTGTTCAAATGGGAACGTTGTAGACCTTGAAAAGACACGTCGATCGAGTATTTGATCATCACTCTCCGATGATATCTTTACGTCCAAAAAAATGGTTAAAATACGAAAAAAAATTGTTCATTGAATAACTCAAAAACAATCGATTTTTCGGGTGTGGCTCAAATGAACGAAATGTGAAGAATAATTTTCTCTGTATTTTCGTTTCTATGACCACCCTTGAATTTTGATTTTACAATCCCTCTCGGGGGTTGAAAATTCAAAATGAAATTCTGGGAAAACTATTGAACGCACGATTTCGCCGCCGTGGAAGAATTTGTAGCTTGAACCCTCAGCTACATTTTTGTCCACAGCGCCAAACTCGTATCTCTTCATTTTCGGTCAATAGTTTTCCCAGAATTTCATTTTGAATTTTCAACCCCTGAGAGGGGTTCGAAAAAGCAAAATTCAAGGGTGGTCCATAGGAACGACAATATAGAGAGAGTTATTTTCTACATTTCGTGCATTTAGACCATCCCCGAAAAATCGATTGTTTTTTAGTTATACAATAAACAATTTTTTTTACATACTTCAACAATTATTTTGGGGGTGAAGATATTATTGGAGAGGGATGATCAAATACTCGATCGTCGCGTCTTTTCAAGGGCTACAACGTTCCCATTTGAAGAAAAATTGTATGATTTTTTCCTGAAGAGCTATCGAATGAAAACTAATTTTACAAAATTTCATCCCACTTTTTTACCCTCGGAATGAACTTCCGCGACTTCGGCGCTGCGGACAAAAATAAAGCCAGGATCTTTCTGAACATTTTGTCTCCCGGCGCCGACCTCGTGGGGGTTGTAGTTTGGCGTCAATACACCCCCACTCCCTTTCATCCCCTAAAAAAAACCTACACCCCGATTTTTAAATCGCCCGACTGGATTGATTTATTTATCTCCAATAGCTGTCAATCTTGCTTGAGTTTTTTCAACCCCCAAACCTAGGTGTAGGTATTGTGCCATTTATGTAAAAAACGATCAAAAAGTGATCGCGATAATTAATTACGTTTTCGTACCCCCTTAAGGTATGTGCCAATGTCGGCCAGGCTGGCAAGGTGAACGCTGCCAAACTCCCTGTCCACATGGCACATACGGTGTCAATTGCACTCAATCCTGCAAGTGTCAAAATGGCGGACAATGCCGTTCCAACGACGGACATTGCAGATGCGCATCCGGATGGACGGGCACGAGATGCACCGAAAGTGAGTCACGATCAACGAGTAATCAATCGATCGATCGATCTCACCGATCGGTCTATTCAATTATCGATCACCGGGTCTATGTTTATTTTTCTAATATATTTAAATTATTTTTTACGCAATCACACTTTTTCAAGACAATATTAATGAAATTACGACAACAAATTAATGTAAATTAAGAATTAAAATGGTAGAAATTTTTTTTACCAAAAAGGAAATGGGAAAACATTTTTTTTTTCTCGAAAACGTAAATAATAATAACGTAAATAAATTTGGGCCTTTTAAATGGGAAAATCGTGGAAACTGTGAGATCCATTTTCATATTGTTGAGTCTTTGTCGTGAAATAATTGCACGATTTCGTCACACTTTCCAGTATGCCCGGAAGGTTATCACGGCGATCAGTGCATGGAGACGTGCGAGTGTCAAAACGACAATTTCATTTGTCATCCGGCCGAGGGCTGCGTGTGCAGGCACGGTTACGCAGGTAAATAATTACTAATTGTCACGTATCGCATTTTGTATTATTTTATAATAAGTTAAAAATGCAATGAAATTTTAATAAAAAATTAAAATGCAACGCAATTTCAATTAAATTTTTTTTTTAATGCAACGCAATTTTAATTCAAAATTTAAAATGCAACGCAATTTGAATTTAAACAAAATTAAAATGCAACGCAATTTTAATTCAAAATTTAAAATGCAATGCAACTTTTAATTAAAATAACAATCACAATTTAATACGCCTTTAAATTCACAATTCACATTACAAACACACAAATAAATCGTTTTGGAAAACGACCTTTTCGATCGAATTATTTTAACTCCTCGAAAGTCTAATTCACGTTTTTAAATGTCTCAGGAACATGAAGAGATAATAATTTTCAAAAGTAATCAAGGAGTATTTTATTATATGTATCGAAATAAGTGCGAGATTTATTCTAGTTTTTTCTCAAGGGGTTAAGCCACTCTGGAGGCCGAATAAATTAGCTTTTTGGAGATTTTTTTTCAGTAAAACTACAAAGCAATTTTTAAATTAATTGCTTTAAAAAAATGATTGTATACAGCAACTGATATGTATGATAAACACCCTGTTTAGTAATCTCGATTTATTTTGTAGTTTTTCTGAAAAAAAAAACATCCCCAAAAAGCCTATTTTTTCTGCCTCTACATTGGCGTAACCCCTTAATGTGACACAATTTTTTAAATTTGAAAAATATTGCGTACGACTTTAAAAAATCGATGCAAAAATTAATAAAAAAATGTTGCAAAACGGACTGTCCAGGAACAAAAAAATGCTCTTTTTCACGGCTCTTTTATTATTGACATATGGAAAATAATGCAATGAGATAAAATGTTACGAATGGAATATAATTGCATGTACAATTTTCTCAATAACCTATTTAAAGAAATAAAAATTGCGAACAATGAATATTTTTCATAAGTTAAGAGGCTAAAATAATTGTTTGAGAAATTGCACGTTTCATGTAATTTTATAACAAAGAAAAAAGAAAGAGGATATTCGATAAACGTTACAAGCATAACATTTTTGCTTTAATTGACTGTGACGGTCGAGCGGATGGTTCAAGGGACACGCGAGGAGAGATTCAAATATTGCAATTAAAGAGAAAGAAGATCTCATTCGAAAGTAAAGTTTATTGTTCAGTTCCGATTGTCGAGGGAGTGCACTTCTTGACGGTCGGGGACTCGGAGATGGACCAATTGCTCTGGGTCCAGCGGAAGGAAGCGTGGTTAAGGAGCCAGGCCACTTTGGACCCACGAAAAAGGCTATTTTTGCGATTTTTTTGAGGATTTTATAAAAGATATGAATATAAAAGTTGATATGAATAAATAATACCATATAGATATATATATATATATATATATAAATAATTGAAATACATTTAAAAACATTTTTAATTTATTTTTATTCATTTTTAAGTGCAAAAACTATAGTTTAACGTAACGCCTCAAAAATCGGTGGGCTAGGTAGCTCCATCACAACTCGGCAACGGCTTGTCTGAAACAAAAAAATCAAAGTCCATTAGATTCAGTACGACACCAGCTACAAAATGACCCTCGGATATAAAGTTTTATCAAAAAATAAAAAAATGGCAAATGAAAAAGAAAAAAAGTTTTTAAAAACGCGTTTTTTCGCAGTTTTTCGCAAAAAAAGAGTAAATATCAAAATTTTTAAACCATCGAGGGTCATCTTGTTGCTAATCATGTTTTCAATATGTGGTTCACATTTCAAGAGAATCGGTTTATTGGTTTTAGAGATACGATGGAGCTAGATTTTGAAAACGTTGTTTCGAGAAAAACGCGTTTGAAGTTTATACTATGAAAAAATCTTACCTAACCTTAATCGGCAATTCCTGCACCGTTCAAAATCCCTTCTGATTGCTCATCATCGGCGATTTCTTCAAGTCATGCTTGCTTTCGATTTTTGGAACTTTTCAAAGTGGCCCCTTAACGCGGTCCTCTAGTTTCTCGGCTGTTTTTTTTACGGCTTTTTCAATAAATTTTTACGGGCAAAGCATCGAAATAATAAATCTCATTGTTTTTGCACCAATCTTTATTAACATTTAAATAAGCTTTACAAATTTTTTCAAGTCAAAATATATAATAGAATAAAGGTTATAGTGGCCGACAGGAAGACATCAAGTAAAAGAGGTGCTTGACGGTGACCAAGATTGCGGCTGTTCTGCTTATCTGAAATAAAAAAACCAAACGGCATTTTAATCTTCATATTTAAGACTAGCGATTGAACTAGAGTGAATTCCAAATTACAAAAATTGACTTTTTTATACACTTTTGAAAATTACATTCTATTTTTTACTCATTTTTTCTTAAGTTTTTCGCTCGTACAAAAAAAAAACTATCGAAGCAATCATGATAATCCTGGTTCAATCGCTGGCTTATAACATATTAAAGATGCTGTATAAATTTGAACAAGATCGGTGCAGTAGTTTCTGAAATATCGTGGTCACCGTTTCGAAAAATGGTGTTTCGAGAAAAACGCGTTTGAAAGTATACCTGCTCCGTATACCTGCTCCGTTCCAGGGCCGTAACTTGTGAACCACTTCGAATATCGAAAAATCCTTCGGCACACATTTTCTACACATGTTGTAGATGTGATTTATGAAAGAAAAAAAATCGATTTTTTCGACCCGAGAAGAGGATTACTGATCAGGATTTCTGGGGAGAAAGATTAGGTTTAGAGGAGCGTTGAGGTTTAGCTGTGGAAAACGGTTGATAGCGATCGAAGTGTCGGCGTGAGACTGGGTTTGGGAATAGGAGGACCGTGACACAACAATCCTCGAATATAAAATATGCGTCAATAAAGATTAATTCTGATCCAAATAAATAAAACGAAAAAAAAAAAAAAAAAAATATATATATATATATATATATATATATATATATATATATATATATATATATATATTAATAATATCATCATAAAAATATCCATTTTATAATAATATAATTCCGAATGAATGGAATGAAAATTACAATAAATTTAGTTGAAAATCGAATTAAAAGGAAATGATAATAAAACGCGAATGAATTCCGCAGGTCCGAATTGCGACATGAATCTTCTAGCGCAAATTACGCAAAAGGCAGAAACGGGCTACGGGAGCGTCGTCGCCGGAATATTTGCCTCGATTATTGTCATAGCGATAACTCTCGCAGCCTGGATGTATCATCGTCGAAGGGTCGCCAATCTCAAAATGGAGATTGCCCAAGTGCAATACATCGCTGAGCCTGTGACAACGCCAGGTAAACGACGGAAAAAAAATAATTTTCACAAAAAACGACAATTTTGAAAAAAAAAAATTGCCGAAAAAATTTGCAAATTTTGTTGTGCTATTAAAAAAAAAATCGTTATTTTTTTAAGATCGCAATCAGTTCGACAATCCGGTGTACTCGTATCACAACAATTCTCGAAGTGACGATGGTACCGCGACCCTGTTGAACAACGGATTGATCAGGAATAATCTCGGAATGAAAAACGTTAATAACGAAAGAGCCAAATTGGGGCCGGGCGCGGAGGATGACGACGACAGCTGCAAGGGTAATTGACTATTATTTTCATCATATACATGTATACGATATTCTTCAACGCGACCATTATCGAGGTCAAATTATTTACGAACGAAAATTGAACACTTTACAATAAAATATGGGATAATTATTGTTTCGAGCGCTAGATGAAAAATATTTGTTCTAATATATATTGGAGCCAATTGTTTGCAATTTAATATAGAACGAAAATTAATTCCAATAATAAAGTATCCCTCTTATCTCTGCCACCACGATATAATGATATGGTCGCTTCTTTCGGGTTTAATTCGAAAAATATTGATGGTAGAGAAAAAACTGTAATAACCAAAGTTGTAAAGCACTCGATTCCCTACAAGCTTAGTCATTACCATTTTTACTTGAAAATTGTAAATCGCCGAGTTATTCGACAAAAACAATTTCCCATTAAATTTAAGACGACGATATTGACTGAACGCAAGTCCAGCCCAGAATGAAACTTACGCATGTTGTTTTACACTAGTGAAAGAGAATTCAGTGTAAATTTCAGCAGGATCAACCTAGTCCTAGTCCTAGTCCTAGTCACCTAGGGTTTAAAAATTAAAAAATGAAAGATTTTTCGTTTTTTTTTAGCGTTGTAGTACTTGGAAAATTTTGAATTTTTTTTCCAAACTAGTTCATAGAAAAACGCATCTTTTTTGTAGAGGAAATTTTTTCGTACGACGAGAAGATCACTACGATACGAACATTTGACATAATATCACGTGTAAAATCTTATCTCCGAGTTAGCCGAATTTGCGAGCCGATAAAAATCTGAAAAAAATGCCACGTACTCAAAATATATGATACAAAAACATCAGCAACTTTGAAAAAGATTGAAGAAGGTCAGGCTTTTGGGATGTTCGAAAACACTTGGAATAACTCATGTGTATTCGACTGGCCCAAAAGAATACAAAAATCCCCGATTCGGGTTCTCACCTCTTGGAATATTACTCGATAATGAAACAAAGAAGCTCGTAATAGGAGCAGCCTGTAGGTTAATTCTAACAGGTAACTTATGAGGTTTTGTTTATTCTCCATTTGATTTATACGTGATGAGTAAACGTTTTCTTTTCCAATGCAAACCATTTTCAATTGATACAATCAATGAGTGCTTTGGACCAGTCAGTGGGATTATTATATATAGTAAACGGATTTATAAAACCACAAATTAAAGCGTTTTTAATCGTATATCCTTTCTTTTCGATCTTGATCAACAAGTTTCGAAGATTGAAGAGAAAGGATGCATGATTACAAAGGCTTTAATTTGGGGTTATAAATCCGTTTACTATATATGATAATCCCACTGATTGGTCCAGACCACTCATTGATTATATCTATCGAAAATTGTTTGCATTGGAAAAAAAAACGTTAATTTATCACGTGTAAATCAAAGGGAGAATAAAGAAAATCTAGAGTCACCTGTTTGAATTAACCTGCAAGCTGCTCCTGATGCGAGCATCTTTGTTTCATTATCGAGTAATATTTCGAGAGGTGAGAGCCCGAATCGGGGTTTTTGTTTTTTTTTTTGGGCCAGTCAAATATCCACATTTGAACATATTTTATTCGAATTAATATTGAATATTAATTAAAAAAAGCTCACTGAAAACGTAACATTTTTGAAGTAGGTGCCGGTTATAAAATTATCTCGCAATTAATGTTTTCTTTTATTACTTAAACGCTTTTTTGTTATGAATAACAACGATAATATTAATAATAACAGTAATAATGAGAATTATCAACCGCAATCGTCGTGACTTCATTGACAATATATCATAGTAATAATATTATTGTTGTTGTCGATTTTTTCAATTTTATACACTTTTTCATTATATTTTTTTATTTTTAGAAATTTATTCATTATCTTTTCCATTTTTATACATTTATTCCATATATTTTTTTTAAATTTTTATGCATTTATTCATGATATTCTTTATTTTCATACATTTATTTATCATACCTTTCATTTACATACATTAATTTTGTTATTTTCCAAATTATTATTGTTACCGTATTGGGTTTCTTTATTATTACCATTAACGTCACTTTCTCGCTCTCACTATCATCTCATCCTCGTTTTTTTTTATTTCGATCATTATAGAGGCCCGATTTTTGTCACTATCGCTATAATAAAGTCATTTTTAAAAATCGAAATAAATATATACTCCGTGTTATTTAAAAAAAATAATAAAAAATTCCGCGAGAATAGTAGAAATTAGAGCTTGGATAGCAAAGATAAGATCCGCGTCTCGTTTCAGGCGTTTAATTATAGCGGCCCGATTTTTGTCGCAATCGCTATAATAAAGTCATTAAAAAAATCGAAATAAATATATATTTTGTTTTATTTTTAAAAAATAATAAAAAATTCCGCGAGAATAGTAAAAAGTAGAGCTTGGATAGCAAAGATAAAATCCGCGTCTCGTTTCAGGCGCCTACGGTCTCCAGTACGACCACGCGGCGTCCCTGAAGAACAAGGACGCCGACTCGGGCAATCCCAACGTCAACGTTTATCACAGCATCGACGAGATGGACAGCAAGAAGGCCGCGGAGCATCTCTACGACGAGATAAAGCAGCAGAACAACGGGGAAATGGAGTACGATCATTTGGACTACACGCGACCGATGAGCGCGTGGAAGCCCCATTATCAGAGGATGGCAAATGGCTTTGGTCCTAGAGACGGCAGCGGCACCAGCAAATCGAGCCAATTCGATCCCGAGATCGGCGGCGAATAAAAACATTTCGTCAACGACCGGGAAGAAAATTAATAAAATATGAAAAAAAAGGGAAAAAACGAACAATCATAAAAAAAAAAAGAACAACGAACGAACAAACGAAACAATACTTCCGAAGAGCGAACGAGAAGAAAATCGTTGAATAATTCGATATTATACTCGAATCTCAGGCTGTACGAGCAACGAGCACTCGTTCGACTCCCATCTTTTTCTTTTCGTACCGACCTCGTCCGAAACTGACGCCGATTTATCGGTAATTCAAGCCGATAGAAACGGGAAAAGAAAAATATCTCAAAAAAGATGGCAAGAAAAAAGCGACGAAAAAATATACGCATTAGTGTGCAATGAGAAAAAAAAACTCCTTTTTTACGCCTTCAAACAATATTGTAAAGTATTTTTTACAATTTTACGAAATTTGAGCTCTCCAACTCAAGTCGAAGTTTTTTACTCCGTTTGCTTTACTCGCTCGATCATTTTTTTCCTCCACTTGATATTCACGGAAAATTCGCTTTTTTTTCGTTGAAACTTAATTAGTTGTTGAGTTTAACTCAAGTTGTTGAGTTTAACTCAACAACTGATCTGTATTCGTTGAAGTCGGTTGAATATTCTCAAGGCTGACATTGGCAGCTTCGAAAAGCTTCTTTCCAATCGCAATATCATTATTCTTACACATATTACAGTGATTTGAAAAATTCATGTCTTCCGGTTGAAAATGAGAAATGTAATTTTTTTTTAAATAATGAAATCGGGGTTAAAGGCTTTTTCAAGCTGCGAAGTTCAACGTGAGCAATCTTCACCCGAACTTATCGAATGTTAACTAGTTGTTGAGTTATTAAAAGCATTTTTTTACCCCTTTCGTTTTTTTTTTAAATGAGATCGAGATTTTTCAAAATGAAATCAAGTTTTTCTAAAAACGCGATCGAGTTTTTCAAAATGAAATCCACATTCTTTTTTTCTTCATGAGATCGAGTTTTGTTAAAATGACATCGAGATTTACAACAAAAAATTCGTTTCAAAAGCTGCAAAGATCAGCTTTAAGATTCTCTACCCAAACTTGACAGATATTAGTGGACCGTTAAGTTGTTAGAGGTTGAACCTGTAAGGAACGAGTTTTCCGTTTTGAATCACGCGGAGGAAAAATATCGAACGCTACCACTTAGACTCGGGTTGAAGTTAAGTTGAGATTTCAACACGCGTTAAAGTTAAGTTAAGATTTTAACTCGCGTTCAAGTTAAGTTGAAATTCCAACTCGAGTCAAAGTTAGGTAAAAATTTCAACTCGACTAACGGTAATGTTGACGTTTTGACCCGAATGGAAGTTAAGTTGAAACTTTAATCGGGGTCAAAATTGAGTTGAAATTTCAACTTGAGTTAACGTTAAGTTGGAATTTTAACTCGAGTTGCAGTTAAGTTCAAGTTTTAACTCGAGTTGAAGTTAAGGTACAACTCTAACTCGAGTTAAAGTTGAGTTACCATTTTTACTTGAGTTGAAGTTGAGTTAAAATTTTAACTCGAGTCAATGTTAAGTAAACATTTCAACTCAAGTAAAAGTGAAGATGATATTCTGACCCGAGTGGAAGTTAAGTTAAAACTTTAATTCGAGTCAACGTTGAGTTAAAATTTCAACTTGAGTTAAATCTAAGTTGAAATTTTAACTCGAGTTAAAGTCAAGGCACAACTTTAACTCGAGTTAAAGTTGAGTTAAAATTTTGACTCGAGTTGGAGTTGAGTTAAAATTTTGACTCGAGTTGGAGTTAAGTTAAAACTTTAACTCGAGTTAAAGGCAAGTTGAGATTTCAACTTGAGGTCGGGAAAGTTGAAATTTTACCTCGAGTTCAAGTAGAGTTGAAATTTTAACTCAAGTTCAAGTTCAGTTCAAGTTTAGACTCGAGTTCAAAGACACAATTTTAACTCGAGTTAAAGTCGAGCTAAAATTTTAACTTGAGTGTAAGATGAGTAAAAAAAATTTGATTTGAGTAAAAGTTAAGTCAACATTTTAACCCGAGTTGATGTTAAGTTAAAATTTCAACTCGAGTTCGAGCGAAATTACAATTTTCACTCGAGTTCAAGTTCATTTCAAGTTTTGACTCGAGTTTCAAGGTACACTTTTAACTCGACTTAATGTTGAGTTAAAATTTTAACTTGAGTAAAAAATTTGATTCGAGTAAACGTCAAGTCGACATTTTAACCTGCGTTGAAGTAAAGTTGAAATTTCAACTCGGGTTAAAGCGAAATTACAATTTTAACTCGAGTTAGAGTTGAGTAAAGAATTTAACTGGAGTTAACATTGTTTTTTATACCTAATAGTATTGTTTGAACGGTTCGAAGTTTTTTTTTAACGATCTTGCGAACAAAATAACAAAGGCTGAATATTTTCATCAGTCATCCGAACGAAAAAGAAAAAAAGGAATGGCCCACGAGATCTCGAACGATTTTTTAAATCTTTTTCACTCGTTCGACAAATGCAAATCACACTCGCTGATCATTGCCTCTACCGTTGAGGCATGACGAATCAATTTGGATCTAGGGCTCTTGAGGGAGCGATGCGAAATTAAAAAAAGGTGGGAAACTTCAGGAATGTATTATTGAGAAGGAAGCAAAAAAAAACGTACAGCTTAGCCTCAAGAATGAATGATCGAGTCTTGGTGACGTATTTTTGTGAGAAGTTCATCGTAGCATTCCTGCATGGTCCGGACATTCACAAATTGTTATTGTAACGTGTCACGTGTTATAACTTCCCTCGCAATTACTCCAACGTCAGCCACGTTCTAATTAGTCGTTGATAATCAACGTTACGCCAATTTGGCCTTTTCGTCGGCCCGAAGCTCGTCTGCGATTCTAAATATTCAGAAAAACGATGAGATTCGATCGAACGAACGTTGAATTCTTGCATGTAAATAACGATCGGATACGAGTCTAGGCGTCGAATTAAAAAATGAAGTATTATCGTTCGGTTTCCCCGCGGTTCGTGTACTCCAAATTCTACGATTTCGTCTTCCCGTTATCGCGGTGCCATAAATTTAACGAATTTACCGCAACAATGAAATTTACTCCAAAGAAAAAAAAGGAAATCTAGCGAAAAAAATGGAAAAAAAATTAACGACGTGCGGAATCGTCGTGACAGTTCGTTTTTTGTCTTCTCCGAATGAGAATAGTCTCGAGCGGTCTATCAATTTTCGCCAACTTATCGTGTTCACGTGAACACATACTTATATACGTACGAAAAATTCGAAAAAACAAGTATATCTATTTATATAGATTTGGTAGAATTTTTCGTTAACACCCGAAATCATCTTTGAAGTTGCGGCCCGAAAGATTATCTCGAAGAGTTTAAGCAATTTTTACTACAGTCGTTCGGCGGTCGCGCGAATTTCGTTTACAATTTCAATGTGTGCCGGTTTCCGGATATCGCCGCTAGGATCGCCCCACGACACTCGAAAATCTCGAAAATTGTACCCTGTGGAAATTGAGATTTACTACTGCAATAATTAATTTTTTTTTTGTTCGTGACGTGCGCATGTGAAGAAGTGTGTGTGTGTGCGTGTGTGCGTATGTGAGTATAAATAAATAAATAAATAAATATATATATATATATATATATAAATAATAAAGATTAATAATAAAAATAAATTAAAGATAAATAATTATTAATTAATAAAGACTTTAATCCTACTATGCCTATATATATATATATATATATATATATATATATATATATATATATATATATATATATATATATATATATATATATATATATATATATATATTGCGAATATATATATATATATATATATATATATATATTCGCAATAGTATTAGAATATTTCTTAATGTTTTCTTTTGGTGGATTATAGTAAACTATTTTGCCTACTTAGGAAATCAAGAGATGTATTAAGATTGCATTGGTCTTGCGAATTTTATCAGTTTTGTATGAACGAATTTTTTTTTTAACATCGGATAATTTTAAATGCCTTAAAACTTAGACATTCGTTATTTTGTATATTTGATATTTATATATATATATATATACCTATGAGTTATATATCCAAAATACTGAGTCTGTTAGTTGTTTAGACATTTAGGATCTTTCGTATGTATATTTATATGTTCAATGATTTTTAATCAAATGTTTGTTGCAATATATGTGTGCAATATATATATATTGCACACACACACACACACACACACACACACACACACACATACACACATATATATATATATATATATATATATATATATATATATATATATATATATATATATATATATGTATGTATATATATATATATATATATACACGCACATACATGTACATATATACTGAGTAAAACAATTTATTCAAAATGATTAAACGTATACATTTATTTATAAAAAATCATAAATGCCTGAACAACTAAGCGACTCAGTATTTTGTATATATAATTTATGTTTATATATATATACATTTAATTTTGATTACATTTTCTTTTATACCGCTATACACACACACACATATATATATATGTGTGTGTGTGTGTGTGTGTGTGTGTGTGTGTGTGTGTGTGTGTGTGTGTGTGTGTGTGTGTGTGTGTGTGTTTGAAATAAAGATATATATACATGTATATCGATGCGTATGTATGAGTACTTCATGATTTTTAACAAATCGTTCTACACATTATATATATTCATCGATACTAAACAAACATGCGTGAAAAATGAACGTGGGCGGGAAATAATATCGTAGAAGAATAAACGAATGGATCGGTTGATGTGCGCCGAGCTCGATCACGTGCTCCACATCCCTCGAGGACCTGATGTTGTTCGGCACAGTGTGGCGATTATAATTTTTTTGTTTTCCATTTTTATTATTAATTTTTTTTTTTCATTCCTGCACCACGTTCGGTTATCGTAGTAATATCGCTCGAGCCTCGAGTGACCATAACTTGCCCCAATGTAAAATTGACTATTCAAATGTCACCTCTTCGTAATTTTTACTCGAATGTACGAAAAAAAAGGCGGCGCACTTC
Source organism: Ophion ellenae (assembly GCA_963210295.1). NCBI lineage: Eukaryota > Metazoa > Arthropoda > Insecta > Hymenoptera > Ichneumonidae > Ophion > Ophion ellenae. Next base: position 49,970,333 of record OY723389.1, read on the forward strand.
CAAAACGTTTGTTTTTTCTCTGAAGATTCGGGCGAGTCTTGCAATCGAGCTTGAGGCCGTTCTTAGCTGTGATAAGAAAAAGAAATCTATGTTACGCGTGATTTTGATTCGTCGAAGTCTGAAAACGCATTGGATAATGTTAGTGTAATCGAAGCAACTCGAAGAAAATAAAAGGACGATAAGTTGGAGTGATACTTGCGTATTTTTAGCGTAGGACGTGAAGGAAAGTTTGGAGAATGCGTGTGAAGCGAGTGTGAACGATTGAGGGTGTCGAGAGACCAATATAGATAAGAATTTGTAACGCATATCTTACTGGGAGTCGAATAAATCCATGATCGAAAATGAATCGATAATTATTACGAGTGATGGGAAATGCAAGATGATAAGAATGAAATAGCACGAAATAACCGATGGGAATGTCTACGAATGAGGGGTTACACCACTGTAGACGTCGAAAATTAAGGCGGTCCTCTAGTTTCTCGGCTGTTTTTTTACGGCTTTTTCAATAATTTTTTACGGGCAAAGCATCGAAATAATCAATCTCATTGTTTTTGCATAATCTTTATTAACATTTAAATAAGCTTTACAAATTTTTTTGAAGTCAAAATATATAATAGAATAAAGGTTATAGTGGCCGACAGGAAGACATCAAGTAAAAGAGGTGCTTGACGGTGACCAAGATTGCGGCTGTTCTGCTTATCTGAAATCAAAAAACCAAACGGCATTTTAATCTTCATATTTAAGACTAGCGATTGAACTAGAGTGAATTCTAAATTACAAAGATTGACTTTTTTATACACTTTTGAAAATTACATTCTATTTTTTACTCATTTTTTCTTAAGTTTTTCGCTCGTACAAAAAAAAACTATCGAAGCAATCATGATAATCCTGGTTTAATCGCTGGCTTGTAACATATTAAAGATGCTGTATAAATTTGAACAAGATCGGTCCAGTAGTTTCTGAAATATCGTGGTCACCGTTTCGAAAAATGGTGTTTCGAGAAAAACGCGTTTGAAAGTATACCTGCTCCGTATACCTGCTCCGTTCCAGGGCCGTGACTTGTGAACCACTTCGAATATCGAAAAATCCTTTGGCACACATTTTCTACACATGTTCCCATGTAGAGGTTGCCATGAGTTGCCCAATGTTACGATCAGGCCAATATTGGGACCATCGTATAAGCCAACGAAAGAGAAATAATATTGGCCCATTACTGTTCCGCTCTCAACTGAAAACTGGCACAATATCGGCCCATGCCTAAAGCCTGTCCTGGCCCATCTTTAAAAACTAATAAACAGCCGTGATAGTCAAACTAAATTTGCCAATTTAAAAACTGGGGATACTAAAATACTGACAATTCCATTGGCCCAATATTGTTCCGTTATAAATTGAAAACCGGCACAATATCGGCCCATCGTTTAAAACCAATAAATAGCCGTGATGGGTGAATTATATTTGCCAATTTAAAAACTGGTAATGCTAAAATACAAGCAATTACATTGGCCCATTATTGTTCCGTTATAAATTGAGAACTGGCACAATATCAGCCCATTACTAGAACCTATCCGGGCCCATCTGTTAAAACTACTAAACAGCCGTGATAGTTCATCGAAATTTGCCAATTTTAAAACTGGCCATGCTAAAATACTGGAAATTACATTTAATTAATCTAAGCCCTTTATTGGCTAAGTGGGTCAGACCATACCTGCTTTTATTTTATTTAAGCCTTGGGTTATTCATTATCTGTATATTGTGCCAGAATAGGCAAATAACTGGCACGTCATATATTAATCGTCTATATTTTGTAGTTCAGTTTTTGTAATCAAGTCTTGGCCTATTATTGGCATTTGTAAATAACCAACATAAGTAAGTAAAATATGCCAATTTTGAAACCTGTCATATACGCAAATCACAATTTATTTCAAGGTTATTCCATGAAATATGTATCCATAAGTACCAATCTCGGGCCAATCTTGGCCCGATATAGGTTGAATATTTATCACGCACCCAAACAAACCCAAACAAACTCACGGCCGAATATTCTAGATAGACTAACTTCTAGATAGCCCAACTGTGAAGGCCCATCATAGAGCCAGTGGTCAATTTCTACATAGGCCCTTTAAGAGGGCCCACATAGGGCCAAGTGCAATCACCAACATTGGCGCTACAATGAATTAAATCATTGGCCCAATAATTGTTGGCTCTGTTGGCCGATATTGGGCCGTTCTTATCATTTCTACAAAGACACCTCATTGGTAAATACTCACGGCCCAATATTCTAGAAAGGCTAACTGTAAAAGCCCGTCCCAGGCCCAACGGTCAATCTCCACATGGGTTGTAGATGTGATTTATGAAAAAAAAAAATCGTTTTTTTCGACCCGAGAAACTAGAGGACCGCCTTAAGCGATTTTTCGCGATTTGGGGTGGAAGGACTAGTGAGAGGATAATAATATTCAAAAATGTCATTAGTCATATCTTCATGAGAACCAACAAAAAATTTATGCGAAAAAATGATACAAAATTGTGACGCTGGAGCCCACAATCGGCGGGAATGATGCAACTCGTAATTCTTAATTGAAACAAAAAAAACAATAAAATTTTCAATTGTTATATATTTTTTTTCTGGGTGAATTAGGAAAAGCTGAAAAAATCGTGAAATTACAACTTTTCTCGGGTTTGAAAAAAAAACAATGTGTTAAAAAAACACTTTAACGTGCTGTAAAAATTATTTTAAAATACTTTTTCAACGACTTTTTTAATTCACTTAGAAAAGATGTTGATACTGACGAAAATAAACTTTGGTTTGATTCAATAGGTCGTTTAGTTTTTTGCTATGACGCTCGCGAATTTGGAAAAAATCGAGAAAATGAAAACTGGAGAAAATCGCGATTGAAAGTTTTCAATAGGAGGAAATATCGATATCAAATATCAATCGCTTCTCTGCTTTTTGCCTTGCATCTTCGAAAATAGTTACAATCGGCCTCTGTAACTTTGGAAATATATTCTTGGATAGTTTATCTATCGATTTGAGAGGTTATGGACAGTAAAAACTTTCGAAAAATCGATTCAATTTTTTTTTCGTAATTTACATATATTTAAGTACATACAGAAAATTTCTCGTCAATCCGGCGAATAGTCTCGAAGTTACCCGTACATTTGTAATGACTATTCTACTATATGTAAAGTATTTTTGAAACTTTAAACGCGTTTTGCTGAATACTGTGTTTTTAAAGTCGGCGAGTCTCCAATTTTTTCAAGTATATTTTTTAGTAATTGATCCAAGGTTTTTCCCCACCGATAAATATTTTCTATTTTATAAACAATTTAAGGCCTACATTTTTGTCAAAAATCGATTTTTTTTAGAAGCCCCCATTTTGCCAAAAATTATTAATTTGCTTATTCCTTCGATCAATTACAAGATAATCCATTATATTAACGAAATATTTTTTGTTTTTTCATTTTAGATGGTCCAGTCCAGAGATATCGTGCTCATCGCAAGACGCCTTTTTTCAGAGGTGCTCCCGGAGATCAGCTACAGCAGCATTCAAAATAATCATTTTTACAAATAAAAATTGTTAAAAGACAGTTAAAAGTTACCATAATATGTGTACAAATTTTTACGTTAATAGATTCAAAGGTCTTCTAAAGAAAAATTCTTGAAAAATCGATCTTTTTGGGCCTCCTGGCTGTATTTAACCCCTTAAGCAATTAAAAAAACAAACAATTTCTCGGACCTTCTATTTAAGGCTCCGGCCTTAATTTCCATGAGCATAGCTAGAGAAATACGTATGGGATTTTGAGAATATGAATTTTTGTGTAATTAGCAAGCATTCAAAGGAAAAAATCAATTTTCAACAGACAAAAAGGACAATAATTTGTTAATAACTAATGTTATAATTAACTCATGGAAAATCCCGTACGTATTTCTCTTCGGAATGTTATTTCAAAGATGTTCTCAACATTTGGAGTGAAAAGAATGAAAATTGTTGGAGATGTGGTGGGTGCGGTTTTGAAAAATTGTGTTTCGAGAAAAAACGATCGCCGTCTCGCACATGGGCCAGCCACTGCCACCGCAGACCCACACGACTCTGCAGGCCTTCGTTTTTCAAATACAAAACTTTTTTCCCCTTATTTTGGATGGTTCGAAGCATCGCTTGAGCCAATTTAAAAAAATCAACTTTTTGAAAATTCTGTGCTCGTGTTACCCCTTAACGGGAAAAAAGTTATGAGAAGATCGGTTATTGACCCTACGATCACACAGGGTCATTCGTCCCGGATGAATTTTGAGTAAAATGCTCACTTTTCTGAAACTGAAAATTTTTCATAATTTTTCCAACGATTTATTTGTATATTTTCCGAATTTTAATTATGCAGACGTATTGACAAATGTTTCAAGCGCATTCCCGATTTTTTTTTTTTCAATTAAAACCGACTGAAGGGTTGTTAATGGCAGATGGATGAAGTACTATCTGGGTGATATTGACCCAGTGTGTCAAAATCGTGGACAAATATAAGTGTGCCAATGAAGCGTTAAGGGGTTAGAATACTGTGACAACTGGAAAATCCGGATTATTCAGGGAAATTGATTTTCAACGAATAAGTAAGATGATTGAAAAATCGTTTGTGCATTTATCGTATATAAGTTTGTACTTATCATGAAAAAAAATATCATCAAAATATTATATATATATATATATATATATATATATATATATATATATATATATAATATAATATTTTGATGATATTTTTTTTCATGATAAGTAGAATATATATAATATCATAAAAAATATCAATAATTAAGGAAGTTATGAACAATCTCATGAAGTACTTTTCAACGTGAGGGGCCCAACGCTGTACTTGATTTTGGCCACCCGGTTGATCTGAAATGAAAAGAATTTTTTTTTTTTAATATGAATAATATTGGCTAGGACTTGATCGAGCTTTAAAAAAAATGACAATCTTATTATTAATAACTTATGAAGAAAAAAGATGTTAAGAAAAAAAACGTCAGTCAAGACTAACCTACTATTATACTGAATAAGTGTACCAACTTTCAAGTCAATCCGTGCATTAGATGTCGAGAAATCGTGTACACCGTTTTGAAGAACATAATTTAAAAAAAACACGTATAAAGTTTTACTAACAATTCCATCGTTGTAATCATAAGTTTACCTTCAATCTGCGATTCCTCCACCATATGCTGGACCTTCCCCTTCAATTTGAGTTGCCTCAAGCCACGAACGATTGTTCGATTTTCGATTTTCGAACGAAGGCTGTCTGACATATTTTTCGATACTCTTCGAAAAATATTTATAACGAGCGGTATCCGTAGAATGGTATTGTTCAATTAAGGCCTTAGGCCACAGTAACGGGTATAAAATCACGTGCCAATTTAACATTTTTTTTTCGTATGAAGAAGTGATTCCTCATAAAATTAATTACACATCTATTTAGTATGAATATCGAGATGTTAGAAATTTTTTTTTTTTCGCTGCACAAAATGGCCGACTACTCGAAACTTCTCGAAACAGCTTTTTTCCAATTGGCGTGATAAATAACTTTAACAATTTTCACTCGATTTACTTCAAGTTTAAAAGTTATGTTCCTAATTGCATTTCGCAGAGAAGTACGTACGGAATTTCTGATTAATCCAAACAAACTTTTCATTTTATGAGCAGTTGATGAGCCGTTATAACGAAAATTTTCACTGAAAATTCATTTTTTAACGGAGACTTTGTCCTTGGAGTGCCATATTTCAAGTGTTTACATTTTATTTTTTTTAAAGGAAACGAGTAAAGCTTTTTGAGTGCGGTTTTTTCCTTGCTTTTATTCATGATATACAGAACGTTAAAAAATTTTCTTTTGAAAAAAAAAACCAAAATGGCGGCCGTTATAGCTCCGCGAAAACAGGTCCTCAAATCGCGGGAGGTAAACGGCTGACATCACTGCCCCCTCTTTGTTGATCTGAAACACAAATTCAAAGCATATTATCAATCTGTGACCCTTTGGTCATTGAATGACGGATGGGTTTTTCGTTTAGTACAAATTTCGGAAAATGGCGGAAATTAAAAAAAAAATCGAATTTTCGCGTTTTTTTTCGCATAAAAAGATAAATAATAAATGCAAAAATGTATCTATCGAAAAAACGATCCGTCGTTCCGCGAAGACATTTTTTCTGAGTACGCTCTCCAAATTTCAGGTCGATATGTTAATTACAGCGGTCAGGAGAATGTCAGCCATTTTCAAAAACGTGTTTTCGAGAAAAACGCTTTTAAAGTTTTGTAATGTGTTTACACAAATGTGTTTATAATTACCGCTAATCGGCAATGCCTGGTCCATAGAAGTGTCCCTCCTCTTCTTCTAGCTGCTCACGTTGAGCCGCTAACATCTCCCGCTGCTCTTTCAAGAACAAAGTCCCCCTTAAGTTCGAATACCTACTACTTTCGACTAAAACAATATTTTTTAAATTCCGTACGTACTTCTCTAGGTATTCTAATGTAGATTGACGAGAATTTTTGTTTTTTGTTCTAGGTAAAAAATTGTGGATGCTAAATGTCACGCCGCGGAGCGCCTAAAACAACGATGACAAAAGAAAATATTAGAAGTCGGCCATTTTGTACATCGAAAAAAAAAATTACTTTTTCTAACAGCTTGATATTCATACTAAATAGATGTGTAATTAATTTTATGAGTGAATCACTTTTTCATACGAATAAAAAATGTTAAATTCGCACATGATTTTATGCCCGTTACTGTGGCCTAAAGCCTTAGTGACAGACTCATTGGTGAACTTTCCGATAGTAATTACGATAGTACGAGCACTTACTTGATCTTTAGATCGCTGCTAACTCTTTCGAGTATGCTGGTTCAAAAACTCAACCAAGGTTGAGAGATAATTTTATTTTAACGGCTATTTGGGATGAATAAAGAAATCCGGAGTCGGGCGATTAATCGTGGCTCCTTATGGGAAGGGCGTCATGACCGTTCTCTTATTCAGTCTCATTCGTATTTCGCAATTGAATCGATATAGAAACAAAAAGTGTGACGTGTTCCAGAGATTTCGAGGACCAAAATGGCATTGGAAAAAAATAGCGGTTACGGAAGGTTTCAATGAGAATTTCGTTGTTAACGACATCGATCAGTTTGCGAGGATAGTACTCACTCTGAACCAAGATAGTGACTCTACGAATTCGGGAGCGCTGATCGATCAATCATGCCAAGTCGTTGTGTGAGGACGACAGCCCGAATAGACCGTGAAATACAGGGTGTCCAATAGGAAGTTGCTAAAACTAAATAAGTGTCTCTTCCCTCCATGAATTCAATAGGGGTCCCTTTTTCTAAGGCGCATACCTGAGGCCCCGCAATTTTATTCCGGCCGTGGTTGAAGCAAGTACGCGCGCGTCAAAACGAGTGAGCTCACCACGGAAGAAAAAGTATATCTTATTGAGTGCTTCTTCTCGAGGGGAAAAATTTATAGTAATGCGTATAGAGGGTTTCGTATTAAGTTTGGAACTCATAGAGTTGCCAGCGAAAACACTCTGAAAAGGTAAGAATTGAATATTTATTCATATTCATCTATCACACAACTTGTGTTTCAATTCAATTAAACTGCATTGAAGTAATTTTACGTTAATTTTTGTAGAATAATCGATAACTTCGTGAAGTATGGTACACTCCAGGAGCGTAGACACGAGTTGCCAGGTCCATCTGTTACGGTGACTACACCAGAGAAGATCAACGAAGTTGAGAATTATTTCAAACAAAATCCAAATGATTCGATTCGGAAAGCTGCTCAAGCATTAAAAATAACCAAATCATCATTACACGACATTTTGAAATATTTTTTAAAGTTTCATCCGTATAAAATGAGCACTCATCAATTGTTAACTGAACATGCCATGACGAAACGCATCGAATTTTGTAACACTATTACGGGAATGTTTGAAGCCGAAGAACTTAATGACAAATTGATTATTTATTTCGATGAAGCACATCTTTGGATGAATGGGTACGTAAACAAGCAAAATTACCGGTTTTGGGGAACGGAAAATCCCAACATATCGCTAGCGAAGTCCCTTCATCCACAGAAAGTAACGGCATGGGCAGCGATTTCAGTAAAACGAATTTATTTGCAATTCTTGGAATCTACGGTAACAGGAGAGAGTTACAAACAGCTTTTGGAAACGAAATTCTTCCCTTATGCAAAAAAGAAGGGACTGGTTAAAAATGTTTACTTCATGCAAGATGGAGCGACGCCGCACCGGACTCATGAGGTGTTTGAAGCTATTCATCGCGTATATGGGACTCGAGTAATCGGTCTGGGGTACCCTAAATTTCCTCAAGGCGGACTAGAATGTCCCATACTTACCGGACCTGAACCCTTGTGGTTTTTTCTTGTGGGGTTACATCAAAGATCATTGTTACGCTAAAAACCCCAGCACAGTAGAAGAACTGATCGCGGCCATCCAGGAAGTTGTTCGCGGCACTACGAACGATATGTTGGACACAGTTTTTCACAGTTTTCAAAAGAGAATTGATTTTTGTGCACAATCTAACGGTTCGCACTTCGAAAATATCTATCATCAATCACTGTACTTTTTCGTTTTTTTTTATAAGATGTAATAAATTGACATAAAAAATATTTGACTGGGTTTTATTTATGTGCGTTTAAAACTGCAGAGTTTCCTCTATTTAAAGCAATTTGGCTTTTCTGATTCTGTGCACGTGTTTCAAAATGGCAGTCGATTAGTTTCAGCAACTTCCTATTGGACACCCTGTACGTGAAATTCGTGCGAGGATGAATAATTTGCAAATTTATAGTCGATCGTGAACTTGTAGCAACGAATTTGCCACGTTCAAATACATTTTACCGATCACGTTCACGTGTCAAATTTTTCTCCCGGTCGATCAATGTGGGTCGAGACTCTGTCTTCAATATTTGACAGATTGCGAAGCGTAGAATCAAGTTACTTCGAGCACTGGCAATATTATACTCAATCATATGACGTTTTTTTTTTCGTCCTGAAATATGGGTATTTAAACATTTTCACAGTGAAATTCTCTCTCGAGCCGTGCTGTACACCTTGAGTTTCAATGGAATATTTTACTCGCCAAAGAAAAGAAACGCAAAGTTCTCGGATATCTGTTTTTTTTTGTTGCTTTTATTGTATCCATCTATAAATTCGACGATGAATAATTTCCTCGTTATTCGTACACGAAAATCTTACCGCGAGTACGAGGTTTATTCTTACGATAATCTACGATCGGTATAGTCGTTTGCTTAACGGATTAACTACGTATTGTTTTATTTTTCTCCGCTAATTACACGAAAAGTATTCGAGTCAAGATATTTCCCGTTGAGCTTCAATCGATACCTTTCTATTTTTTCGTTTGTCTCCGTTCGTCGTAAAATCAAGTCTGCGAAATTACGAGTCGAACGTTATTGCAGTCATTGACCGGATCGACTTATCATCGTTTATCGATCATTTCGAAAATACATCTATTTCTCGATTATTTCGTAATTCTTATCTAAATTCTTTTTCTTTTACCTCACACACACACACACGAAGACGAATTTCACGCTTTTGTAATCCAAAGGGTTCTTTGAGTCTATTTCGTTCAACAATAATTTTTTTTCTCAATCTCCCACATCTCTGCACGTTCGTGCTCTTCCTTGTCGAACGGAGCGGAGAGGAGAACGTTCGAAATTTATTCGAACGAGAAAATCGGCCCGGCGACGAACGAAGAAATATATTTACACACCCATGATAGTTTTGCGACGAAAATAATGTACATTTATCGCGTTCTAACGACTGTTCACATTTTTGCTATTTATTACTTATTTGGTATTAATATATATATATATATATATATATATATATATATATATATATATATATATATATATATATATATATATATATATTGCGATAGATCGAAAAAAATACAATTCTGATCCCTTCAAACAATAATGCACAGTATAAAAAAATTCACGTCAAATTTACACTCTCTACTTTGAGACCGATCGATCTTTTTCTTTCCAATGTCGACCGAAGGCTTTTTTTCGATTGTAAAAAAAACGCCCTTCACGTTCAAGCTTCACTAACTGAATAATGAATTCAGTTGGTTTAATCCGGTTGAAGCTTACTGCTTCAAAAAGCTTTTTTTTTTCATCTCGATATCATCATTCTCATCCAAATTACAGCTTTTCGAAGAATCTATGTATTCCTTTTAAAAATAAAAAAGGGCACTTTTCAAATTGCGGTCATTTTGATAAAATCTATTATATCGAGAATTAGAGTTTTTATTCAGCAATTAATGATAGAGCTCAAATTTGGCATTTTTTTCGTACGCAATGTTATTCTTCGAAGACGGGAGAGTTGAATTTTTTCGACACATCCCAATACACATACATGTATATAGTTTTCTTGCATTCGTTTATCCTAATTATTATTATTATTATTATTATTGTTATTATTATTATTATTATTATACGCGTGTCTGACACGATATTTGTAGGAGGAAACTTCGAGAGACGCAAACTACAATTTTTCATCGATATTACCGCGGCGATCGATCGATCTTCGACGACGAATTTTTTTTCCCCCGTCGTTTACGTATTTTCAAATTGTAAGGATACAGAGTGACACATTCATAATATAAAACGGCACGAGGTCGACGATTCTAAGATCTAAGATTCGGTAATTATTTATCTATGTACAGTGTGAAATGACTCTCGGTCATTGACTCAAGGGAGCACAGCAGTGACGTTCGGAAAAATCGGTGGACATTATCGAAAGCAGTTTTGGAAAAATTACTCACGTGATTCACATTATTTTTTGGTAATTCGTACGCGTATTATTTGTGTTCAATATTACAGATATATTTGTCTAGACGCACACGAATTATTAACCAAAAGTGGAATAAATCCCGTTCGGCAAATTTTTCCAATTGCCAAAATTTCTTCGAATTTTCCGGACGGCATTGTGACCCCTTAAAGATCGTTGCACCGACCGTTGTCGAAGGACCTTCATTTTCGACGGGAATACGCTCGATGAAGAAGACGTTTCAAGTTTCCGAAATATCAGTACGACACGTTTGAAAAAAAAATTCTGGAAACTTGTGAAAGTTGCATCGGATATTTCACGTTGAAAAAAAATGGTACCCTTCGCCATTGATCGGTAAAAACACCCTCCTTGGAGACCGAAATTCTCCTAGGTTAATTTTCATCTCATTACTTCCGTTGCACACAGACACCTGACTTTATCCTTTTTTTTTTATATTCGGCAGTGTCAAGGATACTTGTATAGTCGTACAGTTATCTATGACAATTTATCGTATACGGGAACAGTGGTGACACGTTTTTTTTCTTCCTTTTTCAAACGATACAATTCCACTTTTGACTCGAGACCGGAAGAGCGTCCGGTCCCACAAAACGAGATATCTTGCGCATCGATTCGGCACTCTTGTAAATTATTTTTTGCGCCACGGTCACCCTTGGATGATATGCTTGGAGTACCGGGTAAAGAACCGAGAGCGTCACATGGCTTGCTTGAAACCAGAAACGAAATAAAATTAAAGCTCACTCGCCAGAAGTTCAATAAAATTAATCAAACTCAGTCAAAATAAGTATTTTCTTTGCAATACCGTTATTGTGCACTCTCGTAATTCGATATGACTTTTTATTGAATTTGACCGGTTGATATGATTAATTCACGAACGTCGTTAAGTAGCTCTAAGGTCTAGATTTACAGGCAACACCTGGGATGGCAACGTGTGCATTGAAAAGAAGCTTATCAAATGTTTACACCCGTTATATGCAGGGTGTCCGAGAATTCTTGTCGGATATTTACAGGGTACGTAGATCGCACAATTCCGAAGCGAAATGTCCCTAGCCATTTTCTTCTCCGACTCACCGTTTCTTAGATACTGCGGAAGAAACGATAGCCAATCGCGTGGGCCGGCCGGCTCGTCGCGCTCGCGCGGATTCGCTGCGCCTAGCAGGGGGCGGGGCGCGCTCCATTCCCGACGCTTCAATCGTCACCATTTGATATCTAAGCAACGGTGCGTCGTAGAGGAAAATGCCCAAGGACTTTTCTCTTCAGAATCTCGTGATCTTCTCACCCTCCAGAAATCTCGGTTGACCTTTCGCACATCCTGTAAATCGCGGATAATTCCGCATGATGTGCAGCACCACCTGCTAGTCACTAAAGACACTCGTTCGTACTTCACGGATACTCTGCTTCCGAGCGACCAAATATTCGACCTATGGAAAGTAGCCGAAAATGAACTTGAAAAAAACATCTTCTAATTAGCCCCCCCCCCCTTTCCTGCATCCTTCGCGCTTCACGTGGCAATGACTCGCTTTCTACGTCTCGGAAAAAAATTATGTCCAAGTCTACTTAAATTACATGGCACGTATGACTCTCCTTCATGCTCCTTCTTCTTCACCGCTCTGTCACCTGGACGTTTTGTTGGCACTGGTCAATGAGAAGCGATCTAACGCGAAAAGTATTAAGGGGTCTCGAGTTCGGTGACAGGAAAACAAATTTCGACTGTTTCAAAAGTGAAATAACGAAATTTCGGTTGCCCGTTCGAAAATCACGTTTCAATTGTTTTTCAGCTTGCCGACCCCTTCCACCGCACGGGTGTTGTAAGTTTGAACGATTGTTTTTCTCCTTTGCCCCCGCCGGATCTCTCGATTCGATGGTTATTCGAGGGAAGCCGCGAAACGCATTCTCTTCCGTTTGTAGCGAAGACGATGAGCCTCGTCGACAGGCACGTGCGCATTGGCCAGTCTTCCGCGTCTCGATCGTCCGCCGATTATTTCCGGTCTGACTCGTCGAAGTCCCGGGAGCATACGCCGATAAGACGCGTCGACGCGACGACGCTCGTTGTACGAGCGTCCATAGTCGCGGGACGTTACGCCGCGGGTCTCCAGGGAATTCGCGAGTCCGGTTATAGATCAGAGATTGTCCTCGTCCACGCCTCCGCCATTCTCGTCGCTGTCCTCACGATCAAGGGCCACGAAAGCCGCCGAGAATCCCTTGTCCGAAATCGTCTCGTCCGTACGGAATCTCACGAGAAGGGCCTCGTTCATCGAGACGATGACGCTGATGTTCTATTGAAATAAAGATAAACAATTGCAACAATCGTGGGAAAGTAACTCTGTGCGGGCCGTATCGAAAGTCGGAATGAAACTCTACGGAATAGTTAGATCTTGAAATTCTGAAGAGAATTGTCCTTATCCATTTTGCTCTAGGTTCTACCGTTGCTTGGATATCACGAAATGTGTGACGGCCAATCCCGAGCGCCCGAAGACGGCTCCGCCCACCTGCATGGCGCAGCGAATAGACGCGGCCGCGCCAAGCCGGCCGACGCCGATTGGCTATCATTGATGAATTGATATCTCGACAACGGTGAATCGGAGACAAAAGTGGAAGAGAACTTTTCTTTTCAGGATCTCACGATCTATCGATCCCTCAATTATCTGGTGAAACTTTTGGAACAGCCCGTAGATCAGAAATTGCTGATCTCGGAATAACGAAAGATTGAATCGCGAGTCAGGATAATTATGATATAAAAACAAATGGTTTACCGAATTCCCGCAAAGTTTTCCGTAACTCGGACAGGACGAGTCGAGGCCAGAGTAAACCTCGACGAAATCGTAGCCACAGTCCTCCTCGTATTCAACTTGGAACGAGAGGAAAGTCAAGTGGACGTTCTTGCCGATCGGGGCCTCGATTGTCCAGTCGCAGTCGGTTCGGTGGTCGTACTTGTGACTGCCGTATCTCGCGTGAGAATATATGTGCTTGACTCTCTCGGTAGCCATCAGGTGGCCACCGCAGGCTGAACAACATCGTGGTTAAATAATTGAAACCGATTAATTAAATGAATAATATTGATTCAATCAATTAATTAAATTGAATAAATTAAATCACTAGAATTAATTAAATTAACTAGATTGATACAATGAATAGAATTAATTTGAAATTTCGTACCGGTTGTGTGAGTGGCGAAGAAACCCTTCCGTTGCACCGAGGCGTCGCTCTTGAATACCATGAACATTTGATTGGACGTTGCAATTAACGGGTGGGGTTCCTTCGTACCGCAAAATCGGCCCAGCGTGTGGCTGTCCGGGGAATCTCCGTCATAGATAGCGATGTGATCGTACGCGCACTCTTGATGAGGCTCCATCTCGAAAACCTTAAACATCTGGAGAAAAAATGTTATAAAGAATACATTTTGATTAAATTCTTATACATCTAGGAACAAATTATTTGCAACGAATTAGTCAACTAATTTATCATTACGATGCAATTAAGTAAATTACAAAATTCCTAAGTGACGTTTGTTACTTTGCTTATCAAGTAATCAATGTACTCACTTAATTATATGACTTACGACCACGAAAGTTAATTACTCGATTTATGAAGTAATTAATTTACCTATGACGACGAAAATAAATGACTCAACTCATCACGTAATTAATTTACTTGGTTAGTTAATTAGCCTAGAACGAAGAAAATTAATTTCATGATTTATCGAGCGATAACATGTAAAAATTAATAAAAATCAATCAAAATGTCTTTCAAAATAAATGTTCTTTGATCAAAAGTTAAACATCGAAAACGAATTATTGGTATCGAATGGTTTAACTAATTACTGGTAACGATGCAATTAAATGACTTGCACTGTACGTAAGTAAGGATTAAAAAGCAAAAAATAAACGAATACCCTCGATTTGCTTACTTAGATAATTTACTTACAACGACGAAAATGCTTTTCTTGCTAATCAAGATATTAACTTTCGAAATTAATTTTCAACAAATTTTAAATGTCTTTCAATCAAAATGTCCTTCGAAAAAAAGTTGCAAACAAATGATTTATATCGAATGATTTGACTAATTGCCTGCAACGATGCAATTAAATTAATTGTAAGTAAAGTGAGTAAAAATAAACAAATACATTTCTTGTATCATTTATTGTTCTTCAATAGAACGAATTGGTGAGTCGATTAAATCCATCGTGAGTGATGGAATTGTCACAGAGATGAATAATTTTATTGCAATTGTTGTATGATCGTCAATAGATCAAACTTCGGCTGTGAGCATGCTGATATCTTACCAATTTTATACGATGACCTTGAGTGGTCGTGAAGTGCCAGACGCAATCTTTTCTGCTCGGATAATTGTTCGGATAATTCGGCGAGGTTATCGTGCCAACTGGGGCGGTTATCTCGTATTTGCAGCCACCCTCTTTGCAGTCGTGACGATTTTCGTGGAGGGTGAAGCCGTTGTGACACGAGCACTCGTAGGAGCCTAGGGTGTTCCGACACTCGTGCTGGCAGTCGCCGTTGTTGTTCGCGCACTCGTCCATGTCCGTGAAAAATACAGCGGCGAAGCCGGACTTTTGGATGCTGCCAAAAAAAAAAAAAAAAATAACACGTGGCATTCAATCGCGCTTGCCCGATTATCAACACAATGAGGAGAAAAAAAATGAGGAAATTTATAGTCATCTATTGAAAGCTCGTTCAAGGGTTTGGGCTACTGTGAAAACGACGAACGCACTTTCGTCGCTTGAGGCAACTCAAATTGAAGATGAAGGACCAACACATGGTGCAGGAATCGCAGGTTGAAGTTAAATTTATGATTAGAACGATAGAACGATAGAAGTTTAGGGGTACGTTTTTTTGAGTGATTTTCATGATCCTTTTTTACGAGGAATGAATGAATCGAATTTATTCAAACCTTGGCAATATTTTATACATATTTTCAAACAAATGCTTCAGTTTTTTCGAAGCTTTTCCTATGAAAATATGGAACATATAACCTGCCGCCCATCGAAGATTGCCATCAGACTTTGCTGTTTGTGTACACTCTGGAGGCCACAGTTTTCATCGGAAATCAATACGGTTTGGAGATTACTTCAAGAACAAGTTTTACTTCTATATGAACCTAACTCTGACAAAAAATTGAAAACTGCATCCTCTGGAGGTGTTTAAACAAAAGGGTATAATTTTTACCATTATTTTATAACGTTTTTTGCTGCAAAAAATTTACTTTCAACAATGACATTAACATAAATTTAAGTTTATATAGAGCGTAATTATATAAAGAAATTAAGTATCACGTTATAAAATTGTAGGGTAGAAACTTTCTGGACTGGAGTGGACACAAATTGAAAAAAAGTCTCGAGAAAAACGCATTTGAAAAAAAAATTACCCAAAACAAAAAATTCAAGGCAGTAATGAATTATTTATACTACTTTGGGAACGTATTCTTAAGGGGTTAACCCCACTTGCGATTTTGAAAAAATCGATTTTTTTTATTGCATTTTTTTGAAGTATAAGTATCTGAGAATATGTCCTGAAAATTTCAAGTCGATCCGAACAAAATTGACTGAGATATGAGCGTTGAAAGAGAAGAATCCGCGTTGAAAGAGCGTCGAAAGAGAAACTTTAAACGCGTTTTTCTCAAAATGGCATTTCTGAAGTCGGTGACCAAGATTATTCGAACACTAATGAACCGATCTTCTTGAAATTTTGCGGGCTTATTTAATACATAAAAATGTAGTCTCTGATCGTTCGGTATTTTTTTTCGAAAAAAATGGCCGTTTTATAGCCAAAAAACGGCCGTTTTTTTTCGTTAAAATCGAACCATTAACTTTGACTGTCCGCCATTTTGTGAAAAATGAATATTTTTTAAAATCCTTCGATTAAAGACTAGTTTATACTTATATTTGACTAAATCCATCCGCATTTTTTTTTTTCAGATGATTCACTTCGCCGCAATGTTGGTCACCGCAAACCGTGTATATAAAAACATTATTTCATTGACGGCCATTTGCCACTAAACAATGTAATATTTTTCAATAAAAAAATTACTGAAAGTTCTTCAAGATGTGTTCTTTAAGATGGTATATTGATCGATTAAAAAACTTTTGTAGTTTTCTTTAAAAAAATGCATGAAAAAGGCCTTTTTTTGCGCTACAAGTTGGGGTAGCGCCTCAAACAGTTTTACTAACAATTTATGGAATTAAAACAAATCGATTTTTTGAGTAATCTAAACTGGTTTCCCTCCTTAAACGCGTTTTTTTTTCAAAACGATGTCTTTCACAACGGCGTACATAATTTCCCGACATCCAATGAACAGATTAACTTCAAATTTGGTACACTTATTTAGTGTAACAGTAGTTTAATCTTGGACAACGCTTTTCTTGATAATATTTTTTTTTCATTAGTTATTAACAATACTGATCTCACTTTTTTTCAAAAAATCGAAAAAGGATAAATTTTAATGATTGGGACACGATAACAAAAAAGCTCGGTCAAGTCACAGCTAATATTATCTATTTTAAGAAGAAAAAAAATCGTTTTTTTTTTCTTTCAGATCAATCGGGTTGCCAAAATCAAGTACGCCGTTGAGTCCCTCGCATTCATAGGTCCTTCACGCGATTGTTCATATCTTCCCTAATTATCAATATTTTCAAATAAAATTTGATACACATCGTCGCTAGTGTAGATACAAAAAAATGTCCAAAAATGTCCAAAAATCGCCACAGTAGACCAACCCCTTAATTTCGATCCGAGGGCCAGTGAAATCGACAATAAAAAATGCACTCTCCACTTTTCTCAACCAATTCCAACATTACCCACGTCCCGAATTTTTCACGGTAAATGAAAACCAATTACGTCTACGGGACGCGACAAAAAAAAACGTGTACTTGGCGAATTTCGTACCTGTTGTCGGAGGTGAACGTAACCCTCATGGAATTGCCTTCGGAGGTTAAAAGTTGGGGCGCCCTCGAGCCACAAAAGACACCGTGCTTTCGCAGTATGTCGTCGCCCAATTTGCTCGCCACCTCGACCGAGTCGTATTCGCATTCTTGAGGAAACATCAGGCTTCCCTCGAGATCGAAATGAGTGAAATTCAGAGTGATCCGATACTGCGGGGGCGCTATTATTTCCCAGACGCAATTCTTGTTGCCGGGATAAGTCTCGGGGAACGACGGGCTCGTTATCGTGCCGTTCGACAGATCGAAAATGCCTCCGCAAGCGTCTAAACACGCGAACATATTATAAATCGCAAAAGAATTTCGAAAAATATGCATCCAATCTTTTATGCACGTCCATAACTATATATGAAGCATTCCACACCGTGTGAAACACTAAAAAATCATGTAATTCTTTTAATGGGCTCATAATTTGTTTTTAAGTTCGTTCGAGTGTCAAAAGCAACTACAATTTTTTTAAAGATTTTTAAATTGGATTTTACACTCGAATTTGGATACCGGGAAATTTTTCTCGATTTTTCTTCGATTCATTATACTCAAAAAGTGACGCATTGTACGAAAAAAACCTCAGAGAAGAAAATTTAGGTTTTCGAATGTACTTTTCAATCATATATGTTTCGTAACTGTTGAAAATTCTGCTTATGTATTTTTCAACGAAATAAGGTAAAAATAATTTTTTTCGCCAAGCTCGCCCACTTTGATTTTTCTATAAATTTGATAGAACTTTTGTTGATGTCATAACAAACCACAGAAAAATTGGCATGATGGCATTCATATCTTCCAATTATTTTTTAAGGTTAACTGATGAAGAATTTTATCGAACAATGGATATTGAATATCGACCATTGTTTTAGGCACAACAGTGGATCGCGACGAATATTTAGTGTTATCTAGAACCATTTTGTCCTCCTCCTTTCAATTCAATTGTGGTTTTGTTTGTCTGCCTCGAAATTTTTCATTTTTGAATTTTTTTATCGTTAAACAATGAGTGAATCATAGTATGGCAGAATTCTAACAGTTACGAAACATATATGATTGAAAAGTACATTCGAAAACCTAAGTTTTCTTCTTCGACGTTTTTTTTTGTACAATGCATCACTTTTTGAGTATAATGAATCGAAAAAAAAAACGAGAAGAATTTCCCGGTATCCAAATTCGAGTGTAAAAAACAATTTAAAAATCTAAAAAAAATTGTAGTTGCTTTTGACATTCGAATGAACTTAAAAAAAAATTATGAGCCCATTTAAAAATCACATGATTTTTTAGTGCTTCACTTGGTGTGGAATGGTTCATACATGTGTGTGTATTTGTGTGCGTGTACGAACGCTCAAAACTCCGAAAATATACTACCCCGAAAGATCAAAACTCCGAAAGAATTTCACACGAAAGACCAAAACTCCGAAAATCTGAACACCGTCAAAATAATTCGGCCATGGAAGTTCTAAAAGTTTCCAAATTTTCAATAAATCGACGAATTATTTCAATTTTTTTATTATTTATTAAGAAGTGATTTTACGTCAATTTTGAAATTTGTCTAGACAATGTTATACGTTCTACATCATTTACAGTCAGCTGGATAGACATTCGCTGGCATAATCTTGGCGAACCTTGTAATTTCGGAACATCAAAATTGGGAATTTCGAACCATCGGCGCATTCAAAGTTCGGAATTTCAACCCGGCCCTCGCGTCAAGATCATGCCAGCGAAAGCCTACACAGTCGACTGTGAATAATGTAGAACTTATAACATTTTCTAGACCAATTTCAAAATTGCCGCAAAATCACGTCTTAATAAAAAAAAATTGTTGAAATTATTAGTCGATCTATTAAAAATTTTGAAATTTTTAAAACTTCGATAGCCGAATTATTTTGACGGTATTAAGATTTTCGGAGTTTCGATCTTTCGTGTAAAATTCTTTCGGAGTTTTGATTTTTCGGGGTAAATGTAAATTTCTTTCGGAGTTTTGAGCGTTCTGACCATTCAAAGTTCGGAATTTTAACCCGTGTGTGTTGAGGGAACGTGAAACAATTTTTTTCTCTCTCAAACCAAAAATCTCCTCCAATGAAAAAAAAATAGAAATTCTCGTAAAACATAAAGCATGAAGGTCAATTTTGAGAAACACGAGCCATTTTTTTACTTAAAATTTTTTTTTTTATCAAAGTCTTAGTGTTTTGATTCAAAAAATGTTTGAGGTAAAATGATGGGAGAGAAAGTACGTAGAGATGCATGGAAAACTCTTGTATATATGCGTCTACAAGTACGTGTCAGTAGAACGAGTCGATGTATGAGACATATCGATTGCATATCGGCTCGTCAATCTCGAAAGCTTCGCAAGCACGACAGCTGACATTATAGACACTCGAAGAGATCGATGAGTGACGGGAGATCCTTATTTCGTATTGGATCATCGTGTCGGCTGAGATGCGTTGCCCAGTATGTATATATTTATATATGCAGCTTTCATCGAAAGTATTAGGCACCCTGTAAGTTTGCAGTCCGGACAAAAAAATTCAATATCACGGCGAAAAAAAAGTCGTAAACCAATTTACCGAACGGGGTTTTGAAGCGGAGCCAGCTTCATTTTGCTTTTGTATTTTTGCGATTTTGTTTGTATCCGGTTATTTTGAACATACCGGTTTTTCACGATTTTTGCAATTTGCGAAATCGCGTGCTGGACTTTGAAAAATAGTAACGACATCATTGATGACAAGATCTTTGAAAAGGACACCCTTGGCTTTAGTTTTGTTAAAAAAAAAAAATTGCAACTTTTTTGGTTTTTTCTTGAAAAAAACGACAGGATTCCGAAAACCCAGCATCGTGCAGCGTAACTTGAGAACTTTGAGGATTGGCATATTTAGTCTAAGGAGCAAAAAGTTGTATTTTGTCATTTTGGAGTCACTAAATTTTTATAAAATCGTTTTTACAACATTTATTCGTATGGCTATTTTTTGGTTGATAGTCGACGATTTGTCTCATTCATTTATTGCCGTTACTTCGAAACAAAGATGTTTTAATGAAAATATCAAGAGGAAAAAAGGTAAATAATGGAATTCGTACGTCGTACGAATCAGAAGACGTTTTTCGTTGATTTTTGAGAGCACTTGTCACTAATATGCGATTCTGCCGAAGCGTGGTTACTTTGTTCTTCCCAATCTCCTTCATCATTCGACCGTTCGACTTCGGAGTCGAAAGTCTTCAAAATTACCCTTTATCATAAATAAACATTTATATATTTTTTTTATTGTCATTTTGAAGACCTTTAGACAGATAAAAATGTGTCCAACGAAAATTTGCATTTGTATTTTAATCTCTTTACTAATTTTTGTTGCACATTTAGATTGTGGATCTCTAAATGAGCGATTCAAATAAGTGTTGAAGGATTTTTGTAGCTAAGATCTGCCAAGAGAAGAAGTTGCATTCAAATCATGTGAAGTTTGCTTTTTTTTAAAATGCTTCTGCGCTCTCTCTCTCTCTCTCTTTCTATATATATATGCGTGTGCATTGTGCATTTGCCCAAAAATAATATTTATAATCATCCATAAATTCCTCACCTTCGCAGTGTTTTCCATCGGAATGGAGCTCGTAACCGCTTCTGCAGGAGCACTCATAACCACCGAGGGTATTGATGCAATCGTGCTCGCAGCCGTGATCCGACAATGCACATTCATCGAATTCTATAGAGTACAATAAATCAAATTCAGATGAAATTAAGATAAAAAACATGCTAGGGATATTCCCGAATATATGTATATATATATATATATGTGTGTATATATATATATATATATATATATATATATATATATATATATATATATATATATATATATATATATATATTACACCACAGATTTGAGATTTTTTTTGTTTTTTTTTTGCTGGAAGCACGTGTCATTTTGCCAATAAAACGAAAATGGAAAACAAAAAAAATGAGTCGTTGAATTTAAGGGATAACACCACTCTAGGATTTTCGAAAAATCATTTTTTTTTTGGCTTATAAAATACTTTGGGGTCGTAAAAACAATATGCAATTGGTCCTGTAGGGATTTTTTTAAAGGTTCTATTATCGATTTTGCCGCAGAGCCTCGGACTTCTTTCAGGCGCCTCGTACAACTTTAAACGCGTTTTTCTCGAAACCACTTTTTCAAACTGGGAGAACGGATTACTCGAACACCTTTGCACGGATCAATTTGAAATTTTCATAGTAGCTTCACAATTACATTATCTATGGGAGTACGTAGCCGTTTTTTTAAAATTAAATGTAAACTTTTTTTTTATAAACAATTTACTGCTTATTTTTGGGCAAAAAATGGATTTATTTCTTTCAAAGTGCGCCATTTTTTCAACATTTGATAAAAAATTCCTACATAGTCCCATTGCTAATAATATATAGATTATATTTTTTTTGGTTTTTGTTCCAGGTCTTATACTGTACGAGAAAACCGTCTTCCCGTGAAGCTATTTGTAAAAAAACACGTTTTTTAGGTTGGGCTCTGTCGCCGCCATTTTGTATGAAAATTATGACAATTTTTTGTTCATTATACTTTAATATGTGTTAAGGGGCTATACCAGTGAGACTTGCAAAAATCGATAGTTAAATCTTTGAACGCGTTTTTCTCGAAATGAGATTTTGCAAATTTGCTGACATTGTAACTCAAAAAGCAATTATCCGATTGACTTGAAATTTGAACTGAGTACGCTTGAATATATTTACACTGCAATGACGTAGGATATTTTTGATTGGATTGAAATTGACGATTTGGCATTGAAAAAAACGACCATTTTATAGGCAAGAAACAGACGTTTTTTTCATAACTACGCCATTTTGTAAGATTTTGATATTTTTCGAGAATCCTACGTCATTGTACAGGAAATACCTTCCAGTTTGACGACATTTTTTCCTTTTTCGGTTTCAGCTACTCAATCGGCCGGAATCGTGTCAGCAGTGGAGAAACTTTTTTTTTTGGCGCCTCCGAAGGCAGCGAATAAGTCGCTTGGATCTCAATATTTTTCTATGAAAAAATTATACACTATGGGTCAAATATAGCCAAATATATTCTCAATTTTCCGAAACATTTAATTGGGTACTTCCCTTCCAAAAAATTCGCGAAAATCGCGTAAATTTTCAGCGTTCACACTGGTATAACCCCTTAAATAAACCCTCTCAAAAGAAATCCTATTCGTTTTTTCATACTCCCAAAATAAAGTGTCATACTTAGGCCTTATTTTCTGCCGCCAGAGTGGTGCTATCCCTTAACACAACGAGAACTGCACACGTCAAAAATTCATTTTTGACAATTTCGTCTTTCATCGGTCAATATTGAAAATAAAAATAACAATAAATCAGAAATAAAAAAAAAACAATATTCGAAAGGCAGAAATGATCAATTCGCCCACCTTTCATGAATGTGGCGGAGAATCCGGCTTTTTGTACGGAACCGTCGCTGACGAATTTGACGAGGAGCTTGTTCCCGGTTGATCTCATGTCGGGTGGCGCTTTGTAACCGCAGTAGACACCTATAAGGGGCGAATCCGGGCTGTGACCGTCGCGCACCTCGACGTAGTCGTAAACGCAATTGTCGTGATTCTCGATCTCGAAAGATTGAAATTTAAGGGCGACCTGATAGTCGTGAGGCACCGACAACTTCCAAACGCATTCCTTGCTCGACTGATACTCCTCGGGATAATTCGGCGATTCCAGGTGTCCGACACCGTCCAACTCGACGTCACCGCCGCAAACCGCCTCGTAGGAGGCCGTGAAGCCCCTGTGATTGCCCTGACGACTCGACGTCACGTACGTCACCAGCATTCGACTTCCCGACGAGACAATCGGGTCGTGAATCTTCCCACTTCCGCAAAATCTTCCTGAATTATGATTTTGAAAACAAGATTTTCAAATATTAGGCGTAGTAAAAAGAAATCCATTGTTTTTGCCCAAAATTGAAGGCTGAAATAATGGTTTTCCTTTTACTACGCCCAATATATTCTAAAAGGAAAACAAATCATTTTTAAACGTAAAACAAAATTATTAGACATTTTTTTAAATGAGTTAACGTTTTTAAATTATTTTTTTTTATTTTGATTTTTTTCTCAACCGTTTTTAAAAGAATATACGAATTTTTGAACGTTTTAAAACATTTTTTTCATGATTTTTCAAAAATTTTAGCAATGAATATCTTTTTTATGGTAATGTGAAATTTAAAAAAGCAGAAATAAATTTAAAAAATAAACGAATTCCTAAAACATTTATAAAATAACATTTTGAACATTTTGAATGTAAACTTATGAACAATTTTTTATATTTTTCAAACATCTTTGACATTTTTAATATGAATTTTCCAATTTTTTAACAATAAATTGAAAAAATGAATATATTTTTCGCACCATAAAATAAAAAAAGCGGAAATAAATTTAAAAAATATATTTTTAAAGAAATAAAAAATATACTCAAATATTACCACTTGGATACACGAAAGTATCGTAATACGATTGAGGATAACTTTTTATCCTCAATCGAGAATGTTGTGCCTGCTAATTTGATTAGCAGGCTCAAAATGCATGGTATATTATTATTCTCTTCCTCGCTTTTCGCAAATCGCTGAAATATTTGGTACCATTTTTTTTTTTAGTTTCCGGTATTTTATATTCCGCAAATGTTTTCATCAACGCGCACAAACTTTCGTGAGAAGTCCAACTGATAAAACTCGTTCCTGCGCGAATAAAAAATAAAAGTAGTTGAAGATAAAGATAGTTAGATGAAAGAAAACCCAAACAAACTCGCGAGGGTCTATCCCGAGTTTCTCTCTTACCCAAAGTTTTGCTCTTGTGCCAATAGCCGTCCCGTATTTCTATGTAATCGGATCGGCAGTAATCGCTCTTGAGAATGTCGAGGAAAGTGATGTTAAGGACGATACGTTCGCCGTGAGTGGCCGTTATTCGCCACTCGCATCGTTCGCCATCCGGAGGAGGCGAATTATTCAGATGAATTGGCGAACCGAAACTCCCGCTGTTCTCCTGAAAAGTTCTGCCACATTCTGTCCGGAAAAGATGAGACAAAACGGAGAAATCACGAGTCAACGATTGAAGAAAGAAAATCAGCTGGATTTTCAAATTGCAATGGGCAATCAGAACTGCTCGGTATGTATATATATATATATATATATATATATATATATATATATATATATATATATATGTATATATATATATGTATATATATATATATATGTATATATATACATATATACATATATATACATATCTTTTAATATTTAAGTTAAGGGGTTATATGCAGTTAAAATTTTCGAAAAATCGATTTTTATTTTATTTGATTTTCGTAATGTCCATATAGTTAAGTACACACACAGATAATTTCTTGTCAATCCGGCGAATATTCTCAAAGCTACACGCACATTTTTAATGACGTACCAGAGCGTTCGAAAGTGCTTTTGAAACTTTAAACGCGTTTTTCTCAAAACTGTGTTTTTAAAGTTGATGAGCAAGATTTCTCGGAAACGGCTGAACCGATTAGTCTCAAATTTTAACACAATCATTTCAAGTATATTTTTTAGTAATTTTTTTTTTAGTCATCGAAGGTTTTTTCTCACCGATAAATATTTTCCATTTTATGAACAATTTAAAGCCTAAATTTTTGTCAAAAATCCTTTTTTTTTAGAAGCCGCCATTTGGTCAAAAATCATTATTTCGCTTATTCCTTCGATCATTTACAAGATAATCCATTACATTAACGAAATATTTTTGGTTTTTTCATTTTAGATGATCCAGTTCAGAGATATCGTGCTCACTGCAAGACGCCCTTTTTTGGAGTTGCTCCCGGATCTCAGCTATAGCAGTTTTCGAAATTATTATTTTTAGAAATAAAAAATGTTAAAATGCAGTCAAAAGTTCCCATTATATGTGTACAAATTTTTACGCTGATAGATTCAAGGGGTTACCCCCACTTGCGATTTTGAAAAAATCGATTTTTTTTGTTGCATTTTTTTGAAGTATAAGTATCTGAGAATATGTCCTGAAAATTTCAAGTCGATCCGAACAAAATTGACTGAGATATGAGCGTTGAAAGAGAAGAATCCGCGTTGAAAGAGCGTTGAAAGAGAAACTTTAAACGCGTTTTTCTCAAAATGGCATTTCTGAAGTCGGTGACCAAGATTACTCGAACACTAATGAACCGATCTTCTTGAAATTTTGCAGGCTTATTTAATACATAAAAATGTAGTCTTTGGTCGTTCGATTTTTTTTTTCGAAAAAAAAATGGCCGTTTTATAGCCAAAAAACGGCCGTTTTTTTCGTTAAAATCGAACCATTAACTTTGACTGTCCGCCATTTTGTGAAAAATGAATATTTTTTTAAATCCTTCGATTAAAGACTAGTTTATACTTATATTTGACTAAATCCATCCGCATTTTCTTTTTCAGATGATCCACTTCGCCGAAATGTTGGTCACCGCAAACCGTGTATATAAAAACATTATTTCATTGACGGCCATTTGCCACTAAACAATGTAATATTTTTCGATAAAAAAATTACTGAAAGTTCTTCAAGATGTGTTCTTTAAGATGGTATATTGATCGATTAAAAAAGTTTTGTAGTTTTCTTTAAAAAAATTCATGAAAAAGGCCTTTTTTTGCGCTACAAGTGGGGGTAACGCCTTAAAGGTCTTCTCAAGAAAAGATCTTGAAAAATCGACCTTTCTGGGCCTCCTGACTGTATATAACCCCTTAAGGGTGGGGGCTTATTTATTCATTGCATAGTATTATAGTCTAGGATCTTAGATTTTATTTGCAACAGAGGTTCTGTAAAAATTTCAAAAATTGACCGAGTTATGACGATTTTTGTTACGCGCCGGATCGCCCACTGCGGTATGGCGAACCACCCCGCTGCAGTTTTTCTCCTTTTGATTGCATTTTTCTCGCAAAATCTATTTGCCCAATTCACCTCAAATTCAGACGGAACATAATTTATGACATTTCCTATCGTATGATTTTTTGATATGTTTATACATTTGTTAATAACAAATTATTAAATTATTTTCGTTGAAAATCAAAGTTTTTTTCTACAGCCTGCCTTTTTCGAATTTTTGAAAATTCCAAGAAGGTATCCGGTCATACGTACTTCATTATCATACTACAAGTACATTTGTTAATCTTTTAATTCGTATGAACTGTTTAAATAATATTAAATCCGGTGTTTATGAATGTGTTTCAATAGAAAAAAATCTCATGCTTGGCAAGACTATGTACCAATTGTATGTAAGATCCCAACCTCGTAATGTCAATACTCTCATCAGGAAATAATATTGAAAAACGACCGGTTTTTTAGGCCCCAAGCTTATGGAAGTCAAGTACTACTATATAGTATTATGAAAACTCTTAGTATCAAATAATAAGCAGCAATATCGAATACTAATAACGATAAGTAAATTTCACGATATAGTGTATTATATTATGTTTCACTATTAAAAAGTATATTATTAATTCAACAAAAACATCAATAATAAATAATATATCAATCCGAATAAAATAAATAAATAAAATAATCGATTTTTTTTTCTCGAATACGATATAACAAAACTGACAGAAAGTTTATCTGGACTAATATACGTCAAAAAAATTAATATCCTCCAGTTTTGATTATTAAACAATATTTCATCACGAAACATTTTTTATAAAATAAAAAAAAACGTGTAACAAGGATAACGTGCGTGAATGACGTCTACTAACTGGGACACTTGTAGAGAAGATTGGTCTGCGCGATGTCACCCTCGCTGAGACGAACCCTTTGCCCGATTTCCGGCCTCTTCTTTCCGTGATTCTCCATCGGCAGTATCGTGTCGAGGTACGTTCCCTTCGAGAAGGTATTTTTCGCGTAGTGCATTATGGAATCGTAGTCGTACGGTAGGCCCAACGAGTTCACCTCGTCGTCCGTCAATTTATTGAAATTATATTCCTGCCCTGAAAATCACAAAGAAACGAATGAATTTTTTTTTCAAATCATCTCCTCCATTGTCGTCGATAGTTTTTGCCCCTCACCGTCCCAATTTTGGTAATTCTTTGGCTAATTGATTTTTCCGAAAAATGAGCCTAACATTTTTTTGTGCTATTTTCTCATTTATTGCGTCGTCAATGATGATATTCAGTCGGGGGAAACTGAAATTCACCTCCCCCCCTTCCCCCACAAAAAGTTATGGGGTTTTGAAGTTCTCGTAAACTCGTGATAAAATAGGGCATTTTTGAACATTTCGACGCCTATATTGGGTTTGTTGAGATTTGTTTGGGTTTGTTTGGATTGAAGAATGTGTAAAAGTTATGGAGTTTTGAATTCCGTGGAAACACGTGATAAAATAGGAAATTTTTTATCATTTCGACGCCGATATCGGGTTTGTTTGGGTTTGTTTGGAAACAACAATTTTTCGGAAAAGTCACTTATCGATAGAATTACCAAAAATACAATACATTATTTCTCCATCGAATTTCGCAAAAGATTTTTTAAACTTAATCAAAAGACGATGTAGTTTTGCCTGTAACGATGTAGGCTACTTTTTAGTTTACATATAAATAAAAAATACTCCATTTATGTACCTATGAATAAATAATACGGCGTTCATATATTAATAAATAATAAATTATACATAAATAATGATTGAGCAAATAATTTATTCGCGGTAGTAATTTATATTGGCATCATTTGCAAAATCTTTTGTAAAAAAAATAATGGGCCAATAAAAACTCTCCCCGAAGAAAGTTATCTGTTTTTTATAGAATAAAATTCCGCTATAAAAATCATAGATGTCCTTAAACAAAAAAGACGTTTACTTTGAATTTGGCTTAAGGTGGTCGTGCCATGTGACAGGTCCAAAAAAATCGAAAAAATTGTTTGCACGAATTTCAAAAAATGTGTGTTCGTTATATGGACCCGGCATAGCAGACTATTAAATCATTCTTTAAGGTAGTTCCTCTGCGAAAATCTCAACCAAAAGTTTACATACCATGTTCATGTTGAAAAGATTGATAATTGGTTTAATTAGTAATGAATAAAATTAAAAACTACGCAATATTGACTCGGTACTAGTAGATAATACGATGGATATCATTTATTGCCGTAAAATATATTTTGTATTGTGTTTTTGATCGACCATTGCCAGTAAACTTTTTGCCGGGACTGTCCAGGCTTTGCCCCAATTGTTTTTTTCCAAGCTTTGCCAGGCTTTGCACCAAAATTGTGAAGGCTTCTCATGGTTATATCTTGGAAACTAGATGGTGAATCATTCTCATTTTTTTTCACATTATTCGTGATATCTTACTGTAGCTGATCCTCGTTTTTTTATCAATTTCTTAATTTTAGTTTTGACGGTAGAATTAATGATGCTCTGTTTGCCCATCATAACGCATTTGTTACGTGTAAACCAAGCCAACTTTAAGTGTAAATATCTCAGGTTTGGGGTGGTCAAACTTATTCAAATTGCACAGATGTTTGGATAATGTATTAAATAACGTATATGTCAAATTTCAACCATTTCTTAATTCAACTCTTCTATGGAGGTACTACCTTAACTTTTCAACACGGTTTTTTCAAAGCTGCATTTTTACCAATTGGCTTCCATGACATCTCGAAAACTTTTGAACGGATTTCGCTAAAATTTTTATAGTAAGGTCAGCACTACTATAGTTCTCACCCGAACTAAAATATTTCTTATATCCGCCGTTTTTAATTCTGAGTTTTTTTCAGCTGAAAAAGTCGAAAAAAAAATCAAACTTGGAACCTTCAAAACCATGCCAAAAATGCAATTTTCGATATTTTTACTTCACTCTAGTCCCAACGATAGCCTCAGGTCTACAAACTGAAATACCGTTCGATTTTTTAAATTTCAGATGAGCAAAACCTCCAAAATCATGGCAGCCCGCAACCAACTTTTTTTTACACATGAGTGTTTTCCGAACGGTGTGAAGTCGATTCAACACGTTATTTTTGTTTGACAAAATTCCGAGTGACAGTAAAAATGTTAATAAATGCGTGGTAAAAATTCAAAGATAGTGTGTTTCAATGGTTCATATAAAAAAAAAATCCCAAAAAAGCGACAAAAAATACTTGTCACATGGGATGACCCCCATAAAAATGACCACTGAAAAGTTGTCTTGCCCATTTATTCCTCGTTCGAACTCTTCCTGATACGCGTCTCGAAATTTTGCGATTTACTTCGTTGTTCGTAAATTGTTTCGATGTCTCAAGATAAACGGGCCACCCTGTATACACATATGGACCGAAGATCGTACAACCGAGCTTTTATATCTCGTTTCTCCATTAACGAACTCCGAACGATGTTGGTTAATGGAGTTTCGTTGGCGATGGTGGAGACACACCGTGAAATCCATCGAGCCAATATAACTTTTGCCAAATGCGGGAACGTTAATGGATTGCTAAACTGTCGGGGCTTTTCCAATGCGGCTCCTTTACTCGTGTCCAGGCAGAGCTGGCAATCGCAAAGTCTGCTCGAAGTACACATTGCGATGAGTTTGCAAATGTCGGGGAAGTTTCTCCCCGGTGGAGAGAGAAGCGTTCCGCCTTGATCGAATGCTAATCAATGATTCTACTTGGTTCGCTTCCGGCGGACCCATAGATTCGTGGGAACAGGAGTATGCGTATGAAACG
Source organism: Ophion ellenae (assembly GCA_963210295.1). Taxonomy (NCBI): domain Eukaryota; kingdom Metazoa; phylum Arthropoda; class Insecta; order Hymenoptera; family Ichneumonidae; genus Ophion; species Ophion ellenae. The sequence goes on from OY723389.1 coordinate 50,000,795, forward strand.
GCCCATTTTTTGAACGAAGGAGAAGATAGTATAGGGTGCCTCAAAATGACCTGACATTTTAATTTATCAATCAAACGTATTATTTATTTGGAACGTACGAATACTTTTATTTTAATACAAGGTACAAACCCGATAGAAATTGTGCTAGCCTGTCCGGGTTCTGACCTAGTAACGGGCTGACCCAATTGAGGTCATACGAACTGACCAATGGTTGGCTCGCTATGAGCTAGTAACAATGTGAATCTTTCGTTATCCAGCCCTCGTCTAGTCACTATCAAGCCGATCTTGGTCACAAATGACAACAGTGAGGTTATGTCACTACGTGTAGTTCCATTGAGGGATTGGCTAATGGCTGTCTAAGCAGCTTGAGTTGCAGATGGCGTTGGGAATACAAAAATTCTCAAGTGGGTATCTCGCCATGACCTAGCCAGCTAACTGCGGCTGTGCACCCCTTGGCTAGTCACTGCCCAGCTGATCTTGGTCACAAATGACAAAAGTGAGGTTATGTGTGTTCCATCGAGCGAATGACGAATGGCTGGCTAGCCAGCTTGAGTTTCAGATGGCGTTGCGAATACAAAAATTCTCAAGTATGCTGTGCACCACTTGGCTCGTCACTGCCCACCTGATCTTGGTCACAAATGACAAAGTGTGGTTATGTCACCACGTGTAGTTCCATCGAGCGATTGGCTCATGGCTGACTAACAAGGAACATCCCTCAGGTGACATCCTTCGATTTCGTCGAAATTTGGATATGGTATAAAGCACCGAAAAGTAAGCGATACGTATTTTTTTTTATCGGCGGAAAAGCGGTTTTAAGGGCTGAAACGCACCCTCAAAAATGGGCATGTTTTTCGTTTTTCGTCGATAACGTTTTAACGGTACGAGATATTTAAAAAATTCAAATTGCAACAATGTTGATTTTTGTGCACTATACATTGGAGATGAGAACGATAACGTTATCGACGAAAAACACCCCTATTTTCGAGGGTTCGTTTCACCCCTCAAAACCGGTTTGCCGCCGATAAAAAAAAATACGTATCGCTTACTTTTCGGTGCTTTATAACATATCCAAATTTCAACAAAATCGAAGGGTGTCACCTGAGGGATGTTCCTTGTAAGCAACTTGAGTTACAGGTGACGTTGCAAAGGAAAAAATCCTCAAGTCGATATCTCGAGATAGCTTAGCCAACGCTTCGCAAACTGCGGCCGCACTATCCGGAATAAATGATCGGGCAAATACAATTTAAGGTTATGTAATTCTATACGATTATCGCTCTCAATGCGAACGCAATTGAGTCACTGATCCGATAATGTTATTCGCATTTGCTTCTCCACCCATTTTTCAATTGCTGCTATATATATATAGCCGTAATTTCTTGTTTATCTAATCGCCACCTAATTTTTTTGTTCCCAGTCACTAGCTGAAAAAACTAGGTCATGGCAATGTCAGAAATATTCGACAGGTGTGAGATATTTCTGTCTATCTACCCATCTAATTTTTTGTATTCAGTCAGGCTGGGTAGTCAATAGCTAAGACGGCTAGCTAATGGCGATTTGGAACATAACTTTACTAGCTTGTGGCTAGGCGGTGATGAATTACGTTTTCCACTCGGGCGGAGGAAGCGATGTCTGGGGGAGATTGTGGGTAGGGTACAATTTCTCAGTTCACTCCAAGTACTTCTTAAGGGACTAAATGAGCATAACATTTTTGGAAAATATTTTTTTTGCATTATCCAAAAATATGGGCTTTCATAAACATGCTGTTAAATTTTGGTCGCGCAATTCTAATTATTTCGGTCACTACAGCCTTTTTTAGAAGAAGGGATTCGACCAGCTGCTTGAAGCCAGACGCGGACGCCTTTTCTCGAAACGACGTTTTTTCAAAACGGTGAAAGATTTTAAACGAAGAGTTTTCTAGCTCTCAAATTTCGCCACGGTATGGTCGTTCTTCACGCCATTCCTTAACGTCATACGGAAACGTTTTTTTAATTGGAAAATTGCACATTTTTTTAACAAAAAAACTGCCGACAAAAGGTGCAATTTGACACTCAAATTTGAAACGGCCACCATATTGTTAGTTTTTATCGAAAAAAAAATCTTCCCTACGCCTTTACAGTTTTTCATACCGATTAAGGCAGTAGTCTGCTTTACAGGCTTAAAAAAATCGATCTGAAGAACAGGAAGGATTATTGTATGGTCCGGGGATAGCTGATTAACGTCTAATTAGTGTAAGTATCCAAAAACTTATATTTTTTGGGACCGAAAACTTTAAAGCCCGTTTTCTCGAGTTTTCATTTTCACAAGTTTTAGAAAACGGTGCCGGCGATAGCAAAAACAATATATGTCCGATCGAAAAAAATCAAAGTGATCTAGCTTCAGTATTAAATTATCTTCTATTTGAACCAAAAAAGTTGGACAAAAGTACTATTTAAATTACTTGTTTTGCAACTTAAAGTGATTTTTTTTTTTTAAGTGCATTTTTTTTTCAAACTTCGAAAAAAATTGGAATTTCATCATTTCTTCGGTATTTTTTTAGTTCATATAGAAAAGGAACTTGTAAAAACTAAAAAAAAATTTTGTTCGACTGTTTCAGATGCATCGCACGACCTCCATCACCGGCACCGATTTACAAGTGCAGACTCCAGACGCCCCAGAAAAATCGTTACAACTTTGAAAAATTTCAATATTTTTTAATAATAGAAATTGTTTTTTAAAGCTTGAATATAATACACTATCGTCTCAAAATTTCGTTTACCGCAATCATTTCCTTGCCTTTCAAAAAAATTGCTGAAAAAACGCTTTTTTTGGGCTTCTAAAGCAGACTACTGCCTTAATAATCTTTTCGTTTCTTTTTCTTTCAGGCACTTTTTAGAGGAGCACTTTCCACTATCCGCTGCTATTTTTTTAGGCATCATTTTGCCGTGGCCGAAAAATAATTTAAAAAATTTAACTAGAAGATTAAAAAAATACTTTTATGTACAATATAAGTTTTTTGAATAAACGAAGAAAAAAAATCGGACTGATTATCGAATTTTATATAAAAACAAAAAACAGCAATTTTCAAGTCAGTCGAACTGAAATGGTCTCTTAATCGGTTGAGCAACATGCGGTCTGGCGTTGTCGTGCTGCAAAATCAACTTGTCATGGCGATTCTCCCATTGCGGCCTCTTCTCGTGCAGAGCTCCCTTCAAACGCATCAGTTGCAGTCGATAAGGACCTCCAATGTTGCTTTCCGATGCTTTCAGCAGCTCGTGATACACGACAGCCCTCTTGTGGCGGATTTTCCGCGCTCCCATTTGTCCATAGAGAAATCACGACTTTGGAAGCGGCGAAAGCACTCTTTGCGCGTTGTACTCGATGGAGCATGTTCAGCATACACTCGCTCTATCAAACGATGCGTTTCCGCGGCCGATTTCTTTGCCAGGAAATAATAGAGCACAACTTTCAAATGTGACTTATGTCGAAGAAAATCTACCACTGTGAAGACAGATAAAATAGGTGATGTTAACGCGTCGTACAAATGTCACCTATGGCGTTCTAGCAGGACTCTAAGGACCTATCCTCATGTGTATTGCCAACTTTAGATTCGAGAAAATAGTCTACCTAACGCCATCTATCGGCTGCGGGCGGGTTCATATGGAACTACCGTTTGAAAAATATTAGGAGTGCAAGTAAGCTTTAAGACGTTACCCCCACTTGTAGCGCAAAAAAAGGCCTTCTTCATGAATTTTTTTAAAGAAAACTACAAAACTTTTTTAATCGATCAATATACCATCTGAAAGAACACAACTTGAAGAACTTCCAGTATTTTTTTTATTGAAAAATATTACATTGTTTAGTGGCAAATGGCCGTCAATGAAATAATGTTTTTATATACACGGTTTGCGGTGGCCAACATTGCGGCCACATGGATCATCTGAAGAAAAAAATGCGGATGGATTTAGTCAAATATAAGTATAAACTTCTCTTTAATCGAAGGATTTTGAAAAATATTCATTTTTCACAAAATGGCGGACAGTCAAAGTTAATGGTTCGATTTTAACGAAAAAAATCGAACGATTAAAGACTACATTTTTATGTATTAAATAAGCCTGCAAAATTTCAAGAAGATCGGTTCATTAGTGTTCGAGTAATCTTGGTCACCGACTTCAGAAATGCCATTTTGAGAAAAAACGCGTTTAAAGTTTCTCTTTCAACGCTCATATCTCAGTCAATTTTGTTCGGATCGACTTGAAATTTTCAGGACATATTCTCAGATACTTATACTTCAAAAAAATGCAATAAAAAAAAATCGATTTTTCCAAAATCGCAAGTGGGGTAACCCCTTAATATTTTGTGTGCTTGATTTCCGCACAAATTCGCTATCAAAAACATGAATAATTTTTTAACGGTACTGTGAATCCTCATTTTCACGGTACCAAGGGCTAGTCCGATAATTAGTCGAACCGTACCTATTTTTTCAGCTCCGTTGTAACATTCACTTAGCCGATATTAATAATGTACTGAAAAATTATGGGGAGTTTTCCATAAGCGTGATGTAAGTAGCTTACGAAATACGTCGAGTTTCCGATTTTTTTTTTCCAAAAACCGGTATTGTGGATCGTATTCAAACTGCACAGGATGATCAGCAGACGTTATAAAGGTGCAGAAAAAATGTCAGCTCGGTGGGAACATGTTGACTTGACCCCATAATAACCTTAAAGGATTTTTTGTGAAAATTGAGGCTTCATTGTAAAAAAATGATTGCAACAATTCTGCAAGTTCTTCTTGGGTTTGACACGAACCTTCGTTCAACAATGCCTACAATTCTGCATCTTCAAACGTTTGTGGCCTTCCTTCACGTTTCTTATCCTCGGTCTCAAAATCGCCACTTTTGAACCGTCTGAACCAGTACTCATAAGTTGAAATTGATGGACCATGGTCCCAAAAAGCCTCACACAGCAATCGATGACCTCCAACTGCTTTTTTTTTCAACGGAAGCAGAAAAGGAAAGCTTCCCGCAAATGGTGTTTCGTTGGCACAAAAGTCGACATATTTGGAGATCGAGAAAAATATGTTGTTTACGCTTCGACAAAATGAGACGCACCGAAAACTAAAGTCTAATGATTGACGTTCTAAGGTAATCCTATCGCCAGGCCAAATCCATTGCATTTTCATAATCTTTTTTTGAGCTTCACTAAATATATTAATAATCGTCTGTGTAAAATTTGAGGGTCGGTCATCGACCTAATTACAAAGAAACGAAATATTAAAATTGCGTGTTTTTGTGAAGGAATTCCGAGACGACATACAAAAATTCAATTTCCGGTCGCTACCGAAGTGTATATAATAGTGGAAATCCGTCGGATTATTAAAAATAATCAGATTGACATATTTAACACTTGTAGTAATCCAATGCTCTTAGAACAAAATTACGCTTATTGACCTAACTTTTATGTAATATCAAGTTTAATTTGAACTTTCGGTATTGGATTTATTGCCACTTGCTACGATAAAACGACGTGACAGCAAGGCAACAGCTGACTGTAGTCCTAACCTCATCTCACTCATTCGAATTTCCACACATATTTCATTTTCATCCGACATATTTCGCCGACACAAATATCCCACGCTTTTTGCCAGTCGTGGCCCGAATACAATGCTTTATATTTCCCGCACCTGACATTGTTTTGACAGATCGACGTTGAAAAGCATGGAGGTTAAACTCGCCTGGTTGAGTGAAAAGAGACGGAGATAGAACCAATGTTGCCAAATATCAAACCTAGAAATACTGCGCGAATCGTTGGAATAATTATTTTTTTCATTTTTCGAATTATGTGAACATTCATTAAACAGTTTGCACATGGAAAATTTTAGTTATTGCAAATTATTTTTTTGCATATGTTAAAAATATTAATTGCATAAGGCTCAAGTATGATCAGTGGTATGACTAATGCGAAGCGATAGGATTACCTTAACATGGAAGTGTTGAGGTTATGGTCCGATACGATTTAATACTAGTAACGTCCTCTCTTGTAAATCCTTTAAGGGGTTACCCCCACTTGCGATTTTGAAAAAATCGATTTTTTTTATTGCATTTTTTTTACGTATAAGTATCTGAGAATATGTCCTGAAAATTTCAAGTCGATCCGAACAAAATTGACTGAGATATGAGCGTTGAAAGAGAAGAATCCGCGTTGAAAGAGCGTTGAAAGAGAAACTTTAAACGCGTTTTTCTCAAAATGGCATTTCTGAAGTCGATGACCAAGATTACTCGAACACTAATGAACCGATCTTCTTGAAATTTTGCAGGCTTATTTAATACATAAAAATGTAGTCTTTAATCGTTCGATTTTTTTTTCGAAAAAAAATGGCCGTTTTATAGCCAAAAATCGGCCGTTTTTTTTCGTTAAAATCGAACCATTAACTTTGACTGTCCGCCATTTTGTGAAAAATGAATATTTTTTTTTAATTCTTCGATTAAAGACTAGTTTATACTTATATTTGACTAAATCCATCCGCATTTTTTTTTCAGATGATTCACTTCGCCGCAATGTTGGTCACCGCAAACCGTGTATATAAAAACATTATTTCATTGACGGCCATTTGCCACTAAACAATGTAATATTTTTCAATAAAAAAATTACTGAAAGTTCTTCAAGATGTGTCCTTTAAGATGGTATATTGATCGATTAAAAAAGTTTTGTAGTTTTCTTTAAAAAAATTCATGAAAAAGGCCTTTTTTGCGCTACAAGTGGGGCTAACGCCTTAAACTGTGCAATCATGGCAACGTGGTAGACGGCACAAATGCTACCTATCTTATCGGTATTCGGTAATTATGCCCGGGAACCTCAAACTACTCGATCAGGATAATGAACAACGAATATTATTGGTACTTTTTCTCTTAATTAGTAACAATTACTCAATATTAATTTGATAACTATGTTTATAAATCATACATTTCTAGACATTTGTAGGCAAAGACAAAATGACGCGGATTTTTTTTACTCGGACCGATGTTCATTTTTGACAGCACCTTCGCAGGATATTGAGGGTACGAACGAGGCGCGTGTGTCTGTAGCTTCGCGACACTTCTGCCAACCTGGGCATTATGATATACCACGATGTACGACGTTGCCAATTCGTTTCGCGTTAATTGAGCGAGAAAAAGTTATAGAAAATAATTATATAAAGTAATGAAAACACTTACGGCAAACGGGTATAAAATCATGTGCAAATTTAACAATTTTTTTCGTATGAAAAAGTGATTCACTCATAAAATTAACTACACATCTATTTAGTATGAAGATCAAGCTGTTAGAAAATATATATATACTTTTTTGATGTACAAAATTGCCGACTACTAATATTTTCTTTTGTTATCTTTTTTTAGGCGCTCCGCGGCGTGACATTTAGCATCCACAATTTTTGACCGAGAACAAAAAACAAAAATTCTCGTCAATCTACATTAGAATACCGAGAGAAGTACGTACGGAATTTAAAAAATATTGTTTTATTCAAAAGTTGTAGGTATTTGCACTTGAGAAATGGATTATCAGTGAAAAATTTCGTTATAACTACTCATAAACTGCTCATAAAATGAAAAGTTTTCGATTAACGGATTATACGCAGTTAGAAATTTCAAAAAATCGATTTTTTTTCAATTGCATTTTCGGAATGTACAAATACGTGAGTATATTCCCTAAAAAATTCAAATCGATCCAGCGAATATTCTCGGAAGTACACACATATTTGTAAGGAAGCTCGGAGCGCGTCTCCGAGCGTCCGAGAAACTTCGAACGCGTTTTTCTCAAAACGGTGTTTTCAAAGTCGGTGAACTCGATTTCTCAAAAACGGCTCAACCGATCGGTCTGCAATTTTAACGCAACCTTGTCAGATGTATTCTTCAGGTAGTTATCGAAGAAATAAGATTTCCGATAATTATTTCTATTTTTTTTCAACGATTTAACGAAAAAAATTTGGTCGAAAATCAAAATTGTTTCGTTCCGGCGCCACCATTTTGTCAAAAATTAAAATTTCGACTATTCCTTCGATCAATACCTGGATTCATCTATCCCCTAAAAGAATCTTTTTGGTTTTTTCATTTTAGATCATCCAAACCGGAGATACTTTGCTCACCGCCGGACACTTTTTTTTTCGGGGACCTCCAGGAGACTTCCTACAGGAGTAATGTTAATGAATATTTTTGAAAATAAAAAATGCCGATCTCAAGCTAAAAGATGCCACTACACTACCTAGAACTTTTCGTTTTGCTCAAATAAAATCCTTTTCCAGAAAAAAATCGTGAAAAAACGACTTTTTTGGCCTGCGTGTAACGCCTTCGTCAGAAATTTCGTACGTACTTCTCTGCGAAATGCAATTAGGATGATAACTTTTAAATTTGAAGTAAGTCGAGTGAAAATTGTTGAAGTTATTTGTCACGCCAAATGGAAAAAAGCTGTTTCGAGAAGATTGGAGTAGTCGGCCATTTTGTACATCGAAAAACAATGTATATATTTTTTCTATCACCTTGATATTCATACTAAATAGATGTGCAATTAATTTTATGAGTGAAACACTTTTTCATATGAAAAAAAAAAAAAATTGTTAAATTCGCACATGATTTTATACCCGTTACTGTGGCCTAAGGCCTTGATGCAATAACCGAATATTGAAAAATGCATATTTTTACAAATAGATGTAGAAAAATAGTTCGAAAACGTACGTTTAATACGACGATTATTTGAAAGCTAACAGTTGGTAACACACTAAAAAAAAAATTCGTTCATCCATCCAAAATTCCGTTGGTTTAACAAAATGTATCTTTAAGGAGGTTGGAGCGATTCAGTTGAGTCAAACGACGGTTTATTCATTTTTTTTCCCAATGAACCTCAAAAAAATGCACACGAGGTTCAGATTTATTCTGTATGTGCTAATTTTTTTTAAATATACAATTAAAGGGCAAAATTATGCATTTTAATATTTTTATCACGTAATGTAGAAAAACTTTTGTGTTACTACCAATATGATAAAGTATGACATTAACGATGATTATTATAAAAAATTTATAATTATGCTTATTCATATTTACGTCACGAGATTATTGGCCCATGGTTTACGATGGGCAAGATGAGGATTTTTTTTTCTAAATGTTTACGAAGATTTAGTTTGCGTTAATCCGTTGTTGGAAATGGTTTATCTTGGTGCTAAATAACAAAAAGAATTAAATAACCTTTAGTCTGAAAGTCTTGGCCATCTAACCGCACGTTAAATTACACACATTAAACTATTTTTTATCCCTGGTGTTTGGTGGTGAAAAAATTTCAAAAAATTCGTAAAAACTCAGTATAGTCTAACCAATAACATGTATTTTTTTTATTAAATTTAACCTTGGATTGTGGCTAACGCTCCAACCTCCTTAAATACGTTCAACTTGATTTTTGGTTGGCATAAAACACGTTTTGTCAATCTAACTGATAGTTTTAGTGTGACCTGTAGGTTATTTAGCATGTCTGAGCAACTGTTGAAACAACAAAATTTCGAGACAACAAAATGCATTTTGCACATTCAACGATTTTCTTTTCTCAGTGCGGTCAATCGGCTCCGTGTACAAGCATAGGGCGCTCCCCTCGTACTTCACCCCGACGGCTAAACCCCATAACAACCTCAAAACTGACTTGTACCAACTTGAGTCGAACTTTTGTAATTCGTACAATATTGAAACAGGTATAATTTTGATTCAGGGTGGGACTGATGGGGAAACCAACTTGACGCATGGACGCCAACTTGTAATAGGTTCTCGAAAATAGCAGCGTTCATTGCTATCATTTCACGAACGACTTGGAAAATAAAGAATGATTGATTCTCGAACGAATTTCAGGAAATTCCGTGGTCTCGGGCTACCCTGCTAACCCAACCACTTGGCAAAGCTGATAAATCAGTGGTCTCGAATTCCAAGCGCTACTACGTCGGTGCCGAGCAATTCGTAGACCCACGAACTGATCGCTGCCATCAACTATAGAACTCTCATTGAAACTTTCTGTGACCGCAATTCCTTCTAATATCATCTTGGTCCTTGAAACCTCACCAATACTTTACGCTTTTCGTATCGATGAGCAATTAGCTGCAATATAAAAATGAAGGTAAAAATGCGTGGCTTTTGGTTAATTTATTGAGCTGCACAGAGTTAACGCCTTTGCTATAAGAAACCATGATGAATCATGCGTTGTTTATGGAATGGCATACGTATCCATGGCCTACGTATCCATAGTCAGTGGAAGCTGAAAAAAAAAAACAATTCGCTCGAATGATGTTTGAGGGGTCTGCATAAGCTTGACATGTCAAAAATACGTTTTTTTTATTGAATATTTTCATAGTCTGGAATCTCAATTAGTACAGTCGTGCTGTCGCTGAAAAACCCCGTAATCGGAAAAAATTAGAAGGCTAGTTTTTTGACAGGTGTTTTTGTAGGTGCAGCAGGTGCTAAATCCAAGTTTGCCCAAAGATCGGGGTGTAGGGTTTTTTTAGGGGATGAAAGGGGATGGGAGTGGATTAATGTCAAACCACTAACACCTAGGAGGTCGGCGCCGTGAGACAAAATGTGCGGAAAAATCCGGGCTTTAGTTTTGTCCACAGCGCCGAAGTCGTGGAAGTTCATTTTGGGGGTGAAAACAATGGGGTGAAATTTTGAAAAATCAGTTCTCATTCGATAAATCTTTAGAAAAAATTCGGCAACTTTTTGTTCAAATGGGAACGTTGTAGCCCTTGAAAAAACACGTCGATTGAGTATTTGATTATCACTCTCCGATAATATCTTCACCACCAAAAAAATTGTTAAAATACAGAAAAATGGTTTATTGAATAACTCAAAAACAATAGATTTTTCGGGTATGGTTCGAATGTACGAAATGTAGAGAATAATTTTCCCTTTATTTTCGTTTCTATGGACCACCCTTGAATTTTGATTTTCCAACACCTCTCGGGGGTTGAAAATTCAAAATGAAATTCTGGGAAAACTATTGACCGCACGAATTTGCTGCCGTGGAAGAATTTGTAGCTTGAACCCTCAGTTAGATTTTTGTCCCCAACGCCAAACTCGTATTTCTTTATTTTCGGTCAATAGTTTTCCCAGAAGTTCATTTTGAATTTTCAACCCCTGAAAGGGGTTCGAAAAAGCAAAATTCAAGGGTGGCCCATACGAAGGAAAATACAGAGAAAATTATTCTCTATATTTCGTACATTTAAACCATCCCCGAAAAATCGATTGTTTTCGAGGTATTCAATAGACAAGTTTTTTTTATACTTCAACAATTCTTTTGGAGGTGAAGATATTATTGGAAAGGGATGATGAAATACTTGACCGACGCGTCTTTTCAAGGGCTACAACGTTCACATTTGAACAAAAATTGTATGAATTTTTCCTAAAGAGTTATCGAGTGAAAACTGATTTTTAAAAATTTCACCCCACTTTTTCACCCCCAAAATGAACTTTCACGACTTCGGCGCTATGGACTAAAATAAAGCCCGGATTTTTCTGAACATTTTGTCTTCCGGCGCTGACCTCGTGGGGGTTGTAGTTTCGCATTAATTCACCCCCATGCCCTTTCATCCCGCGTCACATACGAAATCCCCTGTCAAAAAATTGCCTTCTAATTTTTTCCGATTCCAATATACAGCACGACTGTACTAACTTCCATTTGGATGGAAGATTTTGTAAGAGTGCCGAAAATCGACCGAGGTATGACGATTTTCGTGAAGGGACTATTCGTCTGATTCACTTCAGACAGGAGAGATCACAATTTATAACATATTTTATCGTATGAGCGGATTATTTTTTCAATAAGTTTATTCATTTGTTAAAAACAAATGATTAAAGTTGGTTTTCGTTGAAAACCGAACTTCTTTCTGCAGCCCGCTATATACCGAATTTTCAAAATTTCTGTAAAGTATCCGGCCATACGAGAGCTTTATTATCCTCCTAACAGATTGAAAAAAAAATTCATTCGACATCGCTTTAGTTGAGAGAACAACCTACACCGATTGGCCATATACCAACGGCGATACTTTGTTTAAACATTAATAACCCCATTGTTTATCAACATTTTTCAATAAAAAAAAACCTGAAACTTGGCAAAACTATGAATCAGCTTTGTGTAAAATCCCGACCTCGTCATGCCAATACTCCCATAAGAAAATATTGAAAATCGCCTTGTTTTTTGGGGCTCCGTGTTTACGCAGACCCGTTAAGGGGCGGTACCTGAGTAAAGGCGAGAAAAATAGGTCAACTTCGGGAATTTTTATCTCAAAAACTAATGTTTCGATTGGATCCGGGTATTTTTTATTGGAAAATATGTACACTGAGGTATGTTTAGGAATTTTTTAAAAATAAATTCGTCGACTGGAAGCGATTCAAACGCGATTATCTCGAAACATAGTTTTTAAAGTCGGTGCCAGATGTATCTCGAAAACGGCTTGTCCGATTTTGTTCAAATTTGGATACAATATTCTTCGATAGTTTTTCTCGTTCGCCACGTAGGATTTTTTTGAAACTTTCATTTTCGACGGAATTGCGACCGTTTTAATTTAACATTCGTTTTTCGTTCGCAATTTCCGACGATTTTGGATTGCATACACATTGCATAAAAACGCAATGATTCAATCAAATGAAAAACCCCTACGTGGCGAACGAGAAAAACTATCGAGGAATATTGTATCCAAATTTGGACAAAATCGGACAAGCCGTTTTCGAGATAAATCTGGCACGGACTTTGAAAACTATGTTTCGAGATAATCGCGTTGGAATCGCTTCCAGTGAACGAATTTATTTTAAAAAATTCCTAAACATCCCTCAATGTACATATTTACCAATAAAAAAAAACCCGATCCAATCGAAACATTAGTTTTTGAGATAAAAATTCCCGAAGTTTACCTGTTTTTCTCGCCGTTTGCTCAGGCACCTCCCCTTAATTCCAGCCTTAAAAAAAACTGTACAGACACTGCATATCGGCGTAGTGAAGACAAGATTAAACAGCGATCTCACAGTGGAAGTACGTGCCCGTACTTGACTGTTGAAAAAAGGCAAGTCCGTGTCGGTCAAACGTGCGAGTTACGTAACGGCGAGCGTAACTCGGCGATACACCGAGCATTAAACGTCTCGCCTCCGGGGTTTACTTAGCCATCGCAAATTGCGCTATTAATCCAGAGTTTAAGCCACAAGGCACGACGAGAACGGCTGCGAGTTGTAATCCCTGGCAATAGTTCCATCCCTCAAAACTATGCTTGTACCTGGGTCAAAGGATAGTGTCCACACAGAACTGGACTAAAATTCGCCGGGAGTCACGTACCTTCGGCTTTGCCTATGCTCGTGTGCTTTCTCGACGGTACGGAAGGGACGAGGCAAACGTTACGACCTCGAATTCCTTATGTGAGTTTCCACCCTCGTCTATATACTCAACACGATTATTCTCTGTGTACGTACATGTGGCTATTGTGAAGCTCCGGTTTTAGTCACCTTTTCGAAGCAATTTCGAGCAAGAGGCGAAGGAAAGTTATCAAGAGGATCCGTAGGAGCGACCGGAGGAACGTATTTTTACTTCGTAATTCCACACAGTGGGAAAACAAAAAAGGATTTGCACAACTCGCTTGTCCAATGTGACTCGACAAAGGAGAAATATTTGCGCAGATTATTTTGGAGAGCTTTTTTTTAGATTAGCTATTCACGAATAATAATAAGTAATTTATCTACTAATGAAAAAATAATAATAATAGATAAGCAATCTACTAATTTAATAGCTCATTTAGGTAAGCAATCTACTCATGTAATGGCTTATTTTAGATAAGCCATCTACTAATTTAATAGCCTATTTTGGATAAGCTATTTGTTATGCTAATAGCTTATTTTAGATAAGATATCTACTAATCTGATAGCGTATTTTGGTTACGCTATGTTGTTATCTAATAGCGCACTTTAGATAAGCTACCTACTAACCGAATATCTTATTTTAGATAAGCTATCCATTAATCTAATCATTTATTTTAGATACGCTATCTAATAATCTAATACCTGATTTTAGATAAGCTACCTACCAACCGAATATCTTATTTTAGATAAGCTATCCCCTAATCCAATCGCTTATTATAGATAAGCTATCTACTACCCTAATAGCTTATTGTAGGCAAGCTTTCGACTACTCTAATATCTTATTTAAGATATGATATCTACTGATCTAATAGCTTATTATAGATAAGTTTATCTTAAATAAGCTATTGGCTCAGTAGATATCATATCTCAAATAAGATATTAGATTAGTCGAAAGCTTCCCTAAAATAAGCTATTAGATTAGTAGATAGCGTATCTAAAATAAGACATTAGATTAGTAGATGACATATCTAAAATCAGATATTAGATTAGTAGATAGCTTATCTAAAATCAGATATTAAATTAGGAGATAGCTAGTTAGGTACCAATCTGATAGCATATTTTAGTTAAGCTATCTAGTAATCTAATAGTTCATTTTAGATAAGCCATCTACTAACCTAATAGCCGATTTTCGATAAGCTATTTGTTATGCTAATAGCTTATTTTAGATAAGATATCTACTAATCTGATAGCGTATTTTGATTACGCTACGTTGTTATCTAATAGCGTACTTTAGATAAGCTACCTACTAACCGAATATCTTATTTTAGATAAGTTATCCACTAATCTAATAACTTATTTTAGATATGCTATCCCCTAATCTAATCGCTTATTATAGATAAGCTATCTACTACCCCAATAGCTTATTGTAGGCAAGCTTTCGACTAATCTAATATCTTATTTAAGATATATCTACTGATCTAATAGCTTATTATGGATAAGTTTATCTTAAATAAGCTATTGGCTAAGGAGATATCATATCTCAAATAAGATATTAGATTAGTCGAAAGCTTCCCTAAAATAAGCTATTAGATTAGTAGATGACATATCTAAAATCAGATATTAGATTAGTAGATAGCTTATCTAAAATCAGATATTAAATTAGGAGATAGCTAGTTAGGTACCAATCTGATAGCGTATTTTCGTTAAGCTATCTACTAATCGAATATCTTATTTAGTATAAGCTATCTACTTACTAAATATCTTATTTTAGATAAGCTATCCACTAATCTAATCGTTCATTTTCGATAAGCAATCTACTATTCTAATATCTGATTTTAGATATGCCATCTACTAATCTAATAGTTCATTTTAGATAAGCCATCTACTAACCTAATAGCCTATTTTCGATAAGCTATTTGTTATGCCAATAGCTTATTTTAGATAAGATATCTACTAATCTGATGGCGTATTTTGGTTACGCTATGTTGTTATCTAATAGCGTACTTTAGATAAGCTACCTACTAATCGAATATCTTATTTTAGATAAGCTATCCACTAATCTAATAACTTATTTTAGATACGCTATCTATTAATCTAATATCTGATTTTAGATAAGCTATCTACTATCCTAATAGCTTATTGTAGGCAAGCTTTCGACTAATCTAATATCTTATTTAAGATATGATATCTACTGATTTAATAGCTTATTATACATGGGTTTATCTAAAATAAGCTATTGGCTCAGTAGATATCATACCTCAAATAAGATATTAGATTAGTCGAAAGCTTGTCTAAAATAAGCTATCAGATTAGTAGATGGCATATCTTGAATCAGATATTAGATTAGGAGATAGCTAGTTAGCTACCAATCTGATAGCGTTTTTTAGTTAAGCTATCCACTAATCGAATATCTTATTTAGTATAAGCTATCTACTAACTAAATATCTTATTTTGGATAAGCTATCCACTAATCTAATAGTTCATATTCGATAAGCAATCTACTATTCTAATATCTGATTTTAGATATGTCATCTACTAATATAATAGATCATTTGAGATAAGCACATCATTTTCTCCACTTTTCGGAATGTCACACCCGTAGAATTTAGGGTGAAATGCCGTCAATAACATCTAGGTAATCGTCCCCGAGCGCTTATCATAACGGCCTTGAGCGAAATTCGTGCGTTGAAAAAAGTTCCCTCCGCGCAGGACAGCGTCGCCTAATGCTTATCCGTGGCTCCGATCACTGGTGGATCTGACATCCGTCAATGTCCGTGACGGACTTTGAGTACCATCGAAAACGAGGCTTGACCTCGTCCTTCGAATCGCAAATCACTAAAGTGTGTATTCAGACTCACATCTCTACGGGACAGCCCGCTATCCCACAACTTTCAATTGACGCACGGATTAATTATTCTCCCCCCACATTATGCAAACTCCTGTCGCAGCTTCCAGTCGATTCGTTCAGATACGTTGGTGCCCAGATCGTAACGGATATGTGTTTCACGTTCGCTCATAGAAATCGAGTCCCCGGCATAGTGAAGAGAGTTAACGATATCGCTTCCCGGATCAAATCGTATGTTGGCTAAACCCTTTTGCTAGCCAGAGTCGATGCGAACGGTATTAGCTCTACACATGGTGATCTGTATGTAGGCGCGCATCAATGCGGAAATTCATATATACTGTATATGTATTGCGGATGTACGGTTGAAGTAGGTGGGACATTGTGCTCACCCGCCATTATGTTGTCCCGGATGATCTGGACGTGTCGATCACGGTCTGGCCTGGTATGCTCGTGCCAGAAACCAACAACGTGACCCAATTCGTGAACAACTATGCCGAACTTGTCACAATTCTTGCCGATACTGATTGCCTGTGGACCGTTTCCTCGCTTCCCCACGAACGAGCAGCATCTGTGATGGATAGAATACCAATTGCAGATCTAATACGATCTTGCTTCTTTCCAAACATATGTATCACTCGTGTGTTGAGTTGATTCATCAAGCATTGGTTGGTTGGATAAATCAAACCCATTGATCAAGCAGCTCAATCTAGCTGATGATCCAGCTGACTGATCAAGTCTGTTCGGTAAGCTGGTTGATTAAAGTGGTTGATGAAAATCGGTGGACAAGCTAATTGATCAAGTTTCGTCGTTAAGCTGATTAATCAACGTCATTGATCAAGCTACTTGGTCAAACTCATTGCTCGAGCTGATTAATCCATCTCATTCATTAAGCCACTTATCAAACGAACTTATGACGTTTGTTGGGTATGCTGATTAATCAGATTGACTGATCAGAGTCGTTGGTCAAGCTTGATGGTTGAGCTAATTAATCAAAGCCATTGATCAAGCTGCTCAGGCAAACTCACCGCTCAAGCTGACTAATCCTGCTTATTGATTAAGCCACTTATCAAGCTATTGGAGCAAGTCTGTTGGGTAGGCTGATTAGTCGAATTGGTTGATCAGAGTCATTCGTCAAGCTCATTGATCAAGCTGGACTGTAAAGCTGATTAATCGGTTATTGATCAAGCTGCTCACAAGGAACATCACCCTGGTGTCCTCCTCCGATTTTGTTGAAACTTTTTTATGTGGAAGAGTGTCAAAAACTATTAGACACGTTTTTTTTTATCGGCGGAAAAACGGTTTTAAGGTATGAAACGCACCCTCAAAAATGGGGATGTTTTTCGTTTTTCGTCGATAACGTTTTAACGGTAGGAGATGTAACAAAATTTCAAGTTGTAACAATGTTTATCTTTTTGTGTACTATATAGTACATTGGAAATGAGAACGATAACATTATCGACGAAAAACACCCCTATTTTCGAGGGTGGGTTTCACCCCTCAAAACCGTTTTTCCGCCGATGAAAAAAATACGTGTCTCATAGTTTTTGAAACTCTTCCACATAAAACAGTTTCAAAAAAATCAGAGGAGGAGACCAAAGTGATGTTCCTTGTTAGTCGAATTCATTGCTCGAGCCGATCAATCCACCTCATTCATTAAGGTAGTTCCTCTGCGAAAATCTCAACCAAAAGTTTACATACCGTGTTCATGTTTAAAAGATTGATAATCGGTTTAATTAGTAATGAATAAAATTAAAAACTACGCAATATTGACTCGGTACTAGTAGATAATACGATGGATATCATTTATTGCCGTAAAATATATTTTGTATTGTGTTTTTGATCGACCATTGCCAGTAAACTTTTTGCCGGGACTGTCCAGGCTTTGCCCCAATTGTTTTTTTTTCCAGGCTTTGCCAGGCTTTGCACCAAAATTGTGAAGGCTTCTCATGGTTATATCTTGGAAACTAGATGGTGAATCATTCTCATTTTTTTTCACATTATTCGTGATATCCTACTGTAGCTTATCCTCGTTTTTTATCAATTTCTTAATTTTAGTTTTGACGGTAGAATTAATGATGCTCTGTTTGCCCATCATAACGCATTTGTTACGTGTAAACCAAGCCAACTTTAAGTGTAAATATCTCAGGTTTGGGGTGGTCAAACTTATTCAAATTGCACAGATGTTTGGATAATGTATTAAATAACGTGTATGTCAAATTTCAACCATTTCTTAATTCAACTCTTCCGTGGAGGTACAACCTTAAGCCACTTATCAAGCTGATTGGTCGAGTTTGTCTGCAAAGCTGATTAATCAAACTGGTTGATCAAACTCATTGATCAAACTCATTGGTTCGGCTGATTATGAAGCGCAATGACCAATCATCTGAATCGATTTGGCCATCAGGCTGATCGATCAAGCTCACAAACGAACTCATTAGCG
Source organism: Ophion ellenae (assembly GCA_963210295.1). Lineage (NCBI taxonomy): Eukaryota > Metazoa > Arthropoda > Insecta > Hymenoptera > Ichneumonidae > Ophion > Ophion ellenae. Next base: position 50,019,419 of record OY723389.1, read on the forward strand.
AAGATGATTGATCAAGCGCATTGATCAAGTTCTTTGATTGAAATGAACATGAATCATGAACACAATTACAACACACCATTGTTAACTACCGATTGACTAAACAAACAAAAATCCCTCATGGGAAATTAAGGAACAAATTTTCCCCCTACAGTAATTCCGGACATTTATACTCAAACGTTTTATTAAAAAAACATCAAACCCACACGAGGCCAAAAAAAAAATCGTTGCAAACCCCAAAAAATGCCGAAAAATTCAAACTCAGAGAAACCACTGATATATTTTTACAAATCATGCAATCCTCCGATCATAAGTGATCGATGATGTATTGGTAATCTTACCCGCATGGACGTTCCGTGAAGACGATGTAATTCGGATGTTGACTATTTATTCTCTCCACGAACTTCACGCAGGTGAAGTTTTCCCAGTGTCGCATGGCCTGCTTGAAGAGAGCTTTGTGCGCCCCGGAAAAATTGCCATCGATCTCGTACGGTATTACACCGTGATCCCAGACGCGTTCCTTTCGCGCTGTCGCAGCGCGGCGATTTCTACTCCCCGGCGCCGACGAGTCCCTCGTCGCTCGGCGGTCCTGATTCACGAGGTACTTGGGCTTGTGCTCGTTGTAAAATTCAATCGAACGGAGACGTCGATCGTGCAGCGACACGACCTCGTCCGAGGAATCCGCGGAATCACGTGGGAACGGCGTTTTTCGACGTTTCGTCGACGATTGTCGTCTTCGAGTGACTCTGAGAAGAAAAAAAAACAAGATCAAAGGATTGATGAATTTTGGCGATTGGTTTTTTGTGTTTTTTTGTTATTTTGACCAAAGGTCGCAATACGTTTGAGTTATTTGGAACCGCCTAATTCAGAATTTGAATAAACCGGGTGTTCGAGTAACTCGGAACAACAATTGTCCAATGAAAGTTGCATTGTGCAGGAGGTGTCATCAGATGGTGATGTTTTTGCACGTGTCGTTACTTTCGAGATGCGAAGGTCACCTTTGTTTTTTTAATGGAATTCCGTGGTTTTATGTCTACCACTAATGGCGGCTGGTTGAAAAGTATACAATGACCAGAAGCACAAGGTCATTCAAGGTCATTAGGATCTTTTTTGTTTGTGAAAAGGTGATGAAGTGATGACGAAGTGATGGCCCTTGGTATCATAGTCTTTCTATCGTATATTCTAATGACTCTGATGACCTTGAACAATGACTTCAATGACCTTGGATGACCTTATGTTCTCATATTTCGGCGGTAATTTTTTTTCCATCTTGTCGCTCTGACAATAAGTAAACTCGAATGTTACGACACATATATATATCAGGTATTCCACGTGAATCCGTTGGACTTTTTCCCTGACCCCCGCAAATAAGATTATTTTTTTTAAATCTGATTCCATTGACTCTAAAAGACACCCTGAATTTTTTTCACATTTTTCGAAACAACCATTAGTGAAAAAAAATTCTCCGAAAAAATACGCCCCGATTGAAAAATCTGAAAAAATTCCCAAAAATGCGAGATTATATGTAAAAATGTTGAAGCTATCGCCCGCAGTGGAAGTATGATTTTTTCTGTGCTATCTGAGCGATTAACGTTTAAAAAATCCGCAAAATCCAAGAACTGGATATTCAAATATTTTAATATCCACAATGCATTTTTTTGACCATTTTTGAATAATCATTTGGTTATTGGAAAAAATGGAAGAAATTCATGAATTTTTTGGATTTTTTTTAACGCTAATCGCTCAGAAAGCACAGGAAAAATCATACTTCCACTGCGGGTGAGAGCTTTAAAATGTTTACATATATTTACGCATTTTTGGGATTTTTTTTCAGATTTTTAAATCAGGGCGTTTTTTCGAAGATTGTTTTTTTTTTATTAAGGGATGTCGCGAAAAATGTAAGAAAAATCAAGGTGTCTTTTAGAGTCGATGGAATCAGATTTAAGGGGTTACCTCCACTTGCGATTTTGAAAAAATCGATTTTTTTATTGCATTTTTTTGAAGTATAAGTATCTGAGAATATGTCCTGAAAATTTCAAGTCGATCCGAACAAAATTGACTGAGATATGAGCGTTGAAAGAGAAGAATCCGCGTTGAAAGAGCGTTCAAAGAGAAACTTTAAACGCGTTTTTCTCCAAATGGCATTTCTGAAGTCGGTGACCAGGATTACTCGAACACTAATGAACCGATCTTCTTGAAATTTTTCAGGCTCATTTAATACATAAAAATGTAGTCTTTAATCGTTCGATTTTTTTTTTCGAAAAAAAAATGGCCATTTTATAGCCAAAAAACGGCCGTTTTTTTCGTTAAAATCGAACCATTAACTTTGACTGTCCGCCATTTTGTGAAAAATGAATGTTTTTTAAAATCCTTCGATTAAAGACTAGTTTATACTTATATTTGACTAAATCCATCCGCATTTTTTTCTTCAGATGATCCACTTCGCCGCAATGTTGGTCACCGCAAACCGTGTATATAAAAACATTATTTCATCGACGGCCATTTGCCACTAAACAATGTAAAATTTTTCAATAAAAAAATTACTGAAAGTTCTTCAAGATGTGTTCTTTAAGATGGTATATTGATCGATTAAAAAAGTTTTGAAGTTTTCTTTTAAAAAAATTCATGAAAAAGGCCTTTTTTTGCGCTACAAGTGGGGGTAAGGCCTTAAAAAAAATAAATCGGATTGGCGGGGGGCAGGGAAAAAGTCCACCGGATTCACGGATACCTCATATATATTTTGTTCTGAGCGTAACAATTATTATTATTATTTTGATTACGATTACGAAATCTTTTGTACGTCATAAAAAAACGAGCTCAACGTAAGCGAGTGAATAAAAAAAGATCCTGATCCTAAAATTCGTGGCAGTGAAACGGTAATTACTATTTTTTACCTTCTCCGAAAAGATAAAGTACAAAAAATAAAACTACAAAAGATGGGAAAAATCTGGGTACCGAAAAAAGCCGAAGCTCTGTTGAAAAAAAAAAATATTAATAAATAACCGATGGAACGAGATGATCCGGCAATTTCTCTTTCTCTCTCGCCCCTTTTTCCTTTTACCGGTGTGGCGCAGGCTCCCCGCTACGAGCGTTCACCCTTTCGCGTTTTACGCGCGCCACGCGCGTACGGAAACCGCGTAAAAGCTTCGAGCCCGGCATAGTTATAGCAGTAAAAGCTCGCGCTGTAATGAATTTAACCGTGCGCGCCGTATCAGGGGTTCGGGACTGCAAGAGTGCCGTGTAAGTGTGCGCGTGAGCGCAACGTTACCGTTGTCGCGCTCGCGTTTTTTACGACCGAGATATGAAATATCCGTGAGGGGGGTGAACGCACCTGCGATATCGTCGGGGCCCTCGAACGAGTGGAACGATGAAATGGGCTTGCGAAATTTCAAAAAATTCACTGGAAAAAAAAATAATAATCATCTCGAACAATACAGAAGGGAAGAAAAAACTGCAACGAAAACTTAATTGAATTTTTTTACTGTTTCGTCATATATATATATATATATATATATATATATATATATACATGGTTTTTTGCGCACCTTCAATATCAATTTTTTCACGGTAGGAAAAAGTGAGAGTAATTAGCAAATTTTCATATATATATATACACATGTATATAAATTAGATAAATGTTACCATTTTTTACAATGAAAAAACAAACTTCCGCATTAAAATGCACTTATATATAGGAAAGGGTAATACCTGAAAATCTGGAAAGGTGTACGTTGGAGCTCAGGAAAAAATATATATATATATATATATTGAATTTTTGAAAACTTAATTGAATTTTTGTACTGTTTCGTCATATATATATATATATATATATATATATATATATATATATATATATATATATATATACATGGTTTTTTGCGCACCTTCAATATCAATTTTTTTCACGGTAGAAAAAAGTGAGAGTAATTAGCAAATTTTCATATATATATATATACACATGTAAATAAATTAGATAAATGTTACCATTTTTTACAATGAAAAAAAAAACTTCCGCATTAAAATGCACTTATATATAGGAAAGGGTAATACCTGAAAATCTGGAAAGGTGTACGTTGGAGCTCAGGAAATAAAATATATATATATATATATATATATATATATATATATATATATATTCAGATCACATAATAAGGAAGAAAGCATTTTGTCGTGCGAAACCCTTCAAACAACTGAGCAGAATAAAACTCAATCGACGAAGAACTTTATAAACTTATATATATATATATATATATATATATATATACATATAAATGTATATAATAGTAAGTACATAGTGAATAAATACGTATTCATCTATAGATTGATTTATTTACATGTGTATTTGTAATGCTGAATTGATCTTGTCATTCTACACATATCCACATGTAAGAAAGATAATTTCCTATTACTGTTACTTGTGGATCGAACGATTGTTTGAGAATCGACATAAATTTCTTGTATCAACATCAACATACAGTATCGATATTCGGCAGAAATTCTCGATTGAACTAAATGTTCTTACTATTTTACTATCCACGTGTACGTAAGTAGATACATTTATAGAACCAAAAGTATTATATAAATTTGTAGTTTGATATATATATATATATATATATATATATATATATATATATATATATATATATATATATATATATAAATAATGTTAAGAATATATTCAAAAGTAAAAAAATGAAAACATTATTCATATGTATATAAATGTATATAATAGTAAGTACATAGTAAATAAACACGTATTCATCTATGTATTGATTTATTTACATGTGTATTTGTAATGCTGATTTTTTCTTGTATCAACATCAACATACAGTATCGGTATTCGGCAGGAATTCTCGATTGAACTAAATGTTTTTACTATTTTACTATTCACGTATACGTAAGTAGATACACTTATACAACCAAAAGTATTATATCAATCCGTAGTTTTTAAATATTTAGTTCTATCTAAATCTAATCTCAGAAACGATTATGTAAATCTCATGATGAATGTAAAATTGTATAATTCAAATTATATATAAGTGGATAGGAAATTAATTTGCACACCTCGCATTTCTGAAATAACTGTGGGTATATATACATATAGCCTATTATTTCGCTCATCCCATGTCTTTCCACATGAGAAATTAATTCCAATACCAGCTGCTTGGACCATTTTTTCCCTGCGATCGTTAATCTCGCCCCTCGCGCCATAATATAATTTCAATTTCCCGGCCCGTAGCAATATATAGATATTAATATTTTATTAATCTTAATTTTTTTTCCTTTTTTTCGCTCTCGTGAAAATATTTTTCCCTCTATGTCCGTATATACAGGGTGTCCTGCTATGAATGAATAATCCTGCAACTCTCAAAAGGTCAGATCATGTCCTACTATGTGCTGGAATTTCAGTTCAGTAAAAGTCCCACGGTTTTCGAGATAAAAGTCATCTGATTTTGGTTCTTCGCATGCCATTTCTACGAATGATAACTTTTCTTACCCGGGTTTAAAAAAATACTCTTGATTATTTGTTTTATCTAGAAAAGTATTTTTTTTTAACCTTAAATGTTGAGGAAACTTTAGGAAAAAATATTTTAAGCAGAATTATCATACAAACCAATTCGAACATCTGACTTTGACAGCCTGCGGTGTCAAGAAAATGGACTACGCATATCGCGCCAATTACTTCAAAAAGTTGCTTAGTTATTGTCGATTCGTATCATTGGTAGATATGGCATGCGAAAAACCAAAAGCAGATGACTTTTTTCAAAAAATAATTTAAAGCCCAAAATTTCGAAAACCATGGGATTTTCACTAAATTGAAATTCCAGCATATAGTAGGACATTATCTGATCTATCGACAGTTGCAGGATTATCCATTTATAACAGGGCGCCCTGTATATGTATGTATGTGTATTGGTGTGTGCGGAAACGAAAAGATATTTTTTTTTCGCATGCATCCATCAAAAAAAGGTGAATTAAGGTAAAAAACGAAGAATCCTCGAAGGAAAGCTCAAAAAAAATTATTTCGAATGGCGCATTGCATTTGAATATTTTCCATAAGAATAACCCAGGAAAATATTGGGATTTCTGAATGTGGTAGTGCAACTCGTCAGAAAAAAATCACACAAAGATGTCATTAACGTATTCTCATGGAGAATCGAATTTCCAACAAAAAAGTTTTTACGAAAAATTAGCTCAGTACAACCGTACAAGTGGAATCGCTGTCTGAAATTGAATTGATAGAAAAAAAATAATTCAAAAGGCTGTAAAAATCGAATTTTTCGCTTTACGAAAAAACTTTTTGGGGTTTTTTTGTAGACAATGTTCTGCTCTAACATACAATTTGCATGGAATCGTTCTTAAAATATTTCTCTGATACAAAAAAGAATCAAGTACAACAAGAAATATAAAAGAAACGACGTCCATCATTGATCGTGTTACGAAAAGTTTTATTCAATGAATTTGGTTTAATAAGATAAAATAATTTGTTTTTACATTATAATGCTTGATAATCATCGTTCCTTTTTTTAAGAGTCTGTTTGTTGCAATTAGGGTATTTCTGTCGATAATTTTGCACTACGCCCAATAAATATTGTAGCTGCTCTTCGTTTTTTGTTAATGAACCGTTATATGCTTCTATCGAAGTGACACCACGTTCGGCTAAGTTATTAACGACTTTTGGATATCAAAAAAAAATCTAAGCAACTCAAATAAGTGGCATTTTCCCGCCATAATTCAATATTTACTCTAAAAAAATCATGAGGTAAATTGAATTGCTGGAAAACAAAAAAGGATTCTTGAGTAACGAAATCGCTTATGTCGTTTTTCAGCAACATTTCTCAATCATTTATTTTAACAATTATTCACTCGGAAGGATTTTTGGATTTTTCTCGAGATTGCAGAGCTTGTACCATTTTCGCCTTCACACTTATCGGCACAGCATTGTCGAAAAACGACAAAGCAACAATTTTCTCGTTAAAGTATCACAATTGACGATCTAATTTTTTCGAGGCAGCCTCCCCTATTACAGGATTCACTTCGCAATAACGAATGAAATTTTGTAGCAGTGACAGATCTTGATTTGGGGCCAAAATGGGGGAAAAACGTCGCGGTTTCCCGTTCGTGGCGCTAGTGTGAAGCTTGTAATTTTGCACTACGAGCTACCGCATGCTGCCGCCAGCTGGCAGCGTGTGCTATGGCGCGCACGTCGCTTAAATAATACATTTTATTTTCAGACAGCTATACCACTTGAACGGTTGTTCTAAGCTAATTGTTCGTAGGAACTTTTTTTGTAGGGAATTCAATTCTCTACCAGAATATCTCAATGACATTTTTGTGTGATTTTTTTCTGAAGAGTTTTACTCCGACGTTCAAAAGTGCTAATATTTTCCTGTGTTATTCTTATGGAAAGTATTCAAATGCAATGCGCCGTTCGAAATCATTTTTTTTCGAGCTCTCCTTCGAGGATTCTTCTTTTTTTTTTACCTTAATTCACCTTTTTTGGTGGATGCAACCGAAAAAAAAATATCGATTTTTTCCGCACACCCTAATGTGTATATATATATATATATATATATATATATATATATATATATATATATATATATATATATAGGGTGTTAGGAAGGTCGAAATATCGATTTTTTTCTGCACACCCTAATGTATATATATATATATATATATATATATATATATATAGGGTGGTAGGAAGGTCGATGCAAAGCCTTAAGGGGGTGATAGGTCACCTTGCTAGGAAGATATCTAACCTAACTAAGATGGTGAGTATGATTTTTGGCCAATGTCCCAAAATTGAAGTTAATGCTTTTTTTAAAAAATAGCATTAACATAAGAGGCATTTTTATTTTTTGACAAGTTGTCAATTATTCAACACGTGCCATTTGGTTAGTTGTGTGGATACAGATGATTGTATGGGTGTTCGTCGATTAAATACACATTAAGCTAAGACGCAAATAAGTTTTTAGTTACCAATTATTGTCTGTTTGAACATTATGAACGAGTTAATACCTAATTTTGTGAAATTTTCCAAAAATCATACTTACCATGATAACTCGGAATCCTTAGACTTTGGACTAAGGTAACCTAGGCTAGATATGTTCCCAACGAGGTGACCTATCACCCCCTTAAGGCTTTGCATCGACCTTCCTAACACCCTGTATATGTATACGGACATCGAGGGAAAAATACTTCCACGAGAGCGAAAAAAGGAGCAAAAAAAATGAAGATTAATAAAACGCAGCATCCGGTCACAGTATCTAGTTGTGATAATAACGAGCAGAGCAGAGAAAGAGAGAGAGAGAGAGAGAGAGAGAGAGAGAGAGAGAGAGAGAGAGAGGAGAGGGCTTATACGAAGCATGCGACTTAACCCCTTCGTTTATTAGCAGTAATTACCGCGTGCGCGCGCGTCTGTGTCTCTTGACAAAAGAGAGAGAGAGAGAGAGAGAGAGCCGTACTCTCGTGTACGTAACGTTTCCCTCTACTCTCGCAGCCGCGTTCCTGGCACTGGATCTCCTCTTGTCGTGTGCGCGCACGTTTATAAACGCGTAACAGAATTGGCACGGCATTACAATTAATTAACGCTCGGCTGAGTACTCGACGTCGTGAGATGAACGAATTTAAGGGTGCGCCCACGTAACTAACGCGTACAAATGATCTCGCCGTTAATTTGTTTATTTTTCCCGATATACGACAGCTAAATCAATATCTGATCTTTATCTACACTCCATCCGCACATTTTCCAAAATCCAAAATGTTATCAGGATCGAGGAGTTTTCAGCAAAAAGTATCGGCAATAAATCTCATCGGGGATATAATTATTTTCGCGTCAATTGGACGTGTCGAACGATTCCGAGTAACGCCCTCGAACGAGCAAACGATTTTGCATCGAATTAGACTTTGCCCAATACGTTTGAGCGAGAAATAAAAAATGGTTCAATTTCAGGTCTTGGCTTCCATCGACTGGGAGCAATTTTCGGAATTCGATTCGAAGGATCCCCGGACGTCGATGCAAAAATTCGTCATCCGCTGATGACGAATTTCCCGGGCAAAAGTCGACGGAAGCAAAAATAAAAAAACTCACTAAAATTCCCCGTAGAGAGTTTCATGGCCCTGGTAGCTAAAAGTCTCTGTGTGGAGAATTTCAGTTGGAAAATTGTCAATTTAGAGATCAAACTTGCTACGTCTCCGGTATGGTGAAGATAATTTTACGAGAAACAAATCGAAGGAAGAAACAGGGAAGCTTGAGGGAGACTTTGTCCTTGAAATCGGCGGGAGATGTTAGCGGCTCAACATGAGCAGCTAGAAGAAGAGGAGGGATGCCTCTATGGACCAGGCATTGCCGATTAGCGGTAATTATAAACGCATTTGTGCAAACACATTACAAAACTTTAAACGCGTTTTTCTCGGAAACACGTTTTTAAAAATGGCTGACATTCTCCTGACCGCTGTAATTAACATATCGACCTGAAATTTGGAGAGCATACTCGGAAAATATGTCTTCACGGAATGACGGATCGTTTTTTCGATAGATACATTTTTCCATTTATTATTTATCTTTTTATGCGAAAAAAACGCGAAAATTCGATTTTTTTTTAATTGCCGCCATTTTCCGAAATTTGTACTAAACGAAAAACCCATCCGTCATTCCATGACCAAAGGGTCACAGATTGATAATATGCTTTGAATTTGTGTTTCAGATCAACAAAGAGGGGGCAGTGATGTCAGCCGTTTACCTCCCGCGATTTGAGGACCTGTTTTCGCGGAACTGCAACGGCCGCCATTTTGGTTTTTTTTTTTCAAAATTTTTTTTTTTTAACGTTCTGTATATCATGAATAAAAGCAAGAAAAAACCGCACTCAAAAAGCTTTACTCGTTTCCTTTAAAAAAAATAAAATGTGAACACCTGAAATATGGCACTCCAAGGACAAAGTCTCCGTTAAAAACGAAGTTACAAAAGGCAGGACGAATACAGGATTCTGCGGAAGAGAGAAGTTGAATGCCACTTTTTTGCTTCGATTCAAGATATTTCGAGCAGATTTTTGAAGTATGTTTTGGGTCGTTGTCTTGTTGTAAAACGAACCCCTATCCGAGCAGTCGTTTTCCAGAAGGCACAGGGTAGTTTTTTAAAATGGCGTGATATCCGTGAAGAGCGTGCTGTCGGCGAGAGGCGGTCTCTTCGACAAGACCAAAGTTTAATATGTACGTCAAACATTTAATTATATTACTGTTATGGTATTCAGATCAATCGAGCTTCGAACGGTAATAGATGAAAAGAAAAAAAAAAATTCGAAAATAAAATCTGAAAAAATTCTCGTGAACTCACAAGAAGCAATGCAATTTTTTTGCTATCTTGAGGTTTTGTTGTAAATCTTATCGTTTTGATGCTCCGGAGCAATTTTCAAATTATCTATTTTTTCACAAAAAACGAAATATTCTTGGCAAAAAACATTGCAGGAAATTTTTTGAAAAACGAAATTGAAGTTTAGGCTTCCCCTTTTATGATTTTGGTCGAAGACATCACTTTTTGAGTGAACGGGGTTCACTCAAAAAGGAACAAAAAGACGACGAAAAATGGTCGTTTTCAAAACCGGGTGTTAATTGTAAAAAAAATCGTACAAAGTCTTGAAAAAAGCCAAAATGAAGGTAAATTCCTCCTCTTTAAAATGCCGTTTATTAAATTGGTCTAGGTCAACTACCGGCGAAATGGCATAGATAACCGTTTCGGTACTCTTTTAAACTTTTGTCCGGAAACTTTTTGCCGGTAGTGTATATATATATATATATATATATATATATATATATATGTGTGTGTGTGTGTGTGTGTGTGTGTGTGTGTGTGTGTGTGTGTGTGTGTGTGTGTGTGTGTGTGTGTGTGTGTGTGTGTACAGCGTATTAGGAAAGTCCATGCAAAGCCTTAAGGGGGTGATAGGTCACCTCGTCCGGAACATAACCAACCTAGAAGTTGCCTTACAAGGAACATCCCTCATGTTGAAATTTGGATATGTTATAAAGCACCGAAAACGAAGCGATACGTATTTTTTTTATCGGCGGAAAAACGGTTTAAAGGGCTGATACGCACCCTCAAAAATGGGGATGTTTTTCGTTTTTCGTCGATAACGTTTTAACGGTACGAGATATTAGAAAATTTCAAATTGTAACAATGGTTATTTTTTCGTGCACTATACATTGGAGATGAGACCGATAACGTTATCGACGAAAAACGAAAAACACCCCTATTTTCGAGGGTTCGTTTCACCCCTTAAAACCGTTTTTCCGCCGATAAAAAAAATACGTATCACTTACTTTTCGGTGCTTTATAACATATCCAAATTTCAACAAACCGAAGGGTGTCACCTGAGGAATTTTCCTTGTTAGTCCAAAGTCTAAAAGGACTCCGAGTCATCATGGTAAGTAAGCTTTTTGGAATATTTCTCCAAAATTAGGTACTAACTCGTTTACTTAGTTGGTGCTTCGTTATGTTAATGCTATTTTTAAAAAAATAGCATTAACAAGAAAAGGTTTTTTTTTACAAGTTTTTAAATTATTCAACACGTCCCATTTAGTTAGTTGTGTGGAGACAGATGATTGTATTGGTGTTTGTCGATTGAATACACATTAAGCTAAGACGCAAATAAGTGTTTACAGGGTGTCTACCGACCTGAAAAGTCATGAAAAATCTTAAATGTCATGAAATTACACTCGACCCTGAAAAAGTCATGAAATGTCATGAAAAATTACCAGTCTACCTGAATTATTATACCCTACTAAATTATCGCTGAGTCTATATTCAATATGATCCAAGTTTGTGGTACTTGTCGATAGAGAAGCGAATATCGAATCGATAGAAAGTAAAATAGAAGAAAGTAAAAGTAAATGATGCGTCATCTCAACATATATTAGTTTTTCTTTGTTATTCGTGTTAAGCGACTAGATGATATTACTCAAAGTTCCTAAATGTATGTGATACTTTTCTAGATGTTCTCAAAATATATTTCGTTACAGCAATCTTGAAATTATGTTTGTCTCACATTTTTTTCTACATATGGAATTGTACTGTTTAGTGACTTTTCGTTTATTCCGTATGCTTTTTATTCGCATACAACACACATCTATTTGAAAGAGCAAAATAAAAATATAAAAATTTTGAGAATCGGTCGCACTGTAGAATCATTAAGGCGTTACCCCCACTTGTAGCGCAAAAAAGGCCTTTTTCATGAATTTTTTAAAAGAAAACTACAAAACTTTTTTAATCGATCAATATACCATCTTAAAGAACACATCTTGAAGAACTTTCAGTAATTTTTTTATTGAAAAATATTACATTGTTTAGTGGCAAATGGCCGTCGATGAAATAATGTTTTTATATACACGGTCTGCGGTGACCAACATTGCGGCGAAGTGGATCATCTGAAGAAAAAAAATGCGGATGGATTTAGTCAAATATAAGTATAAACTAGTCTTTGATCGAAGGATTTTCAAAAATATTCATTTTTCACAAAATGGCGGACAGTCAAAGTTAATGGTTCGATTTTAACGAAAAAAAACCGCCGTTTTTTGGCTATAAAACGGCCATGTTTTTTTCGAAAAAAAAATCGAACGATTAAAGACTACATTTTTATGTATTAAATAAGCCTGCAAAATTTCAAGAAGATCGGTTCATTAGTGTTCGAGTAATCTTGGTCACCGACTTCAGAAATGCCATTTTGAGAAAAACGCGTTTAAAGTTTCTCCTTCAACGCTCTTTCAACGCGGATTCTTCTCTTTCAACGCTCATATCTCAGTCAATTTTGTTCGGATCGACTTGAAATTTTAAGGACATATTCTCAGATACTTATACTACAAAAAAATGCAATAAAAATAAAATCGATTTTTTCAAAATCGCAAGTGGGGGGTAACCCCTTAAATATACTTCTATGCCAGAAAGTCACACTAAGAGTCATGAAGAAAATCTCCATTCCTTGCCTTAAAAATCCTTAAATGTCATGCAATTTCAGTTCTGGTGAAAATTATACACCCTGGTTTAGTTACTAATTATCGTCTGTTTGAACATTATCAACGAGTTAGTACCCAATTGTGGGAAATTTTCCAAAAATCATACTTACCACGATAATTCGAAATCCTTAGACTTTGGACCAAGGTTACCTAAGTGAGATATGTTCCTGACGAGGTGACCTATGATGCCCTCAAGGCTTTGCATCGACCTTCCTAACACCCTGTATATAATTATTCGCAAGCCCTGCACTAATTGTCGGTTCCAATCCCTTCAAACGCACATGGCTCTCCCAAATGACTTCTTTTATTGTTCGCTGAAGCGATTTGCTACAGCGATTTCGAATAATTGATGGGCCAACAAATACACGCAAGCTTATAGAGCACGACGTGCATCGCCTCGGGAATGCTTTACACGTTGGCGATGGCGGGTGGTGCGAGCGGGGGGGGGGGGGGGGGTGGCTCATCGAACCACGTATAAGCGAGATTTAGCGGGCAATAAAACAGCTCCACCATGATTCACGCGACAACCACAGAAGGCACGAAAAATTATGAAAATAAATCTCGTCGCTGGTTCTATTGACTTTTCGTTTGGTTTTTTTTTAAGCCATGGAACGAATCGCATTTTTGATAAGTGAAAGTAACGATGGAACGAGACGATAAGTCGATGTCGACGAAAAAGATCACCGGGTTTTTTGATCTTTTTGTACGAGTTAATTGGCGCGATGGGAAATGAGGGGGGGAAGCGTCGGTCTCGTTGAGCGGGGGTGGAGGATCATTTGGGAATTGGACGGATCTCAGTCCTATCGAAAGAAAAATGCATCCGACGTTAAGGGGTTACACTGATCTTTGGCGACTTTTTTTGGTGGAAGGACAAGTAAGAGGATTATAACATTTAAGGATGTTATCAGTCATATCTTCCAGTGAAGAAAAAAATGTATATCAAAAAAATTATACAAAATGGCGACGCTGCACAGTGCATCGAGCCTAAGGGGTTACCCCCACTTGCGATTTTGAAAAAATCAATTTTTTTTTATTGCCTTTTTTTGAAGTATGAGTATCTGAGAATATGTCCTGAAAATTTCAAGTCGATCCGAACAAAATTGACCGAGATATGAGCGTTGAAAGAGAAGAATCCGCGTTGAAAGAGCGTCGAAAGAGAAACTTTAAACGCGTTTTTCTCAAAATGGCATTTCTGAAGTCGGTGACCAAGATTACTCGAACACTAATGAACCGATCTTCTTGAAATTTTGCAGGCTTATTTAATACATAAAAATGTAGTCTTTAATCGTTCGATTTTTTTTTTCGAAAAAAAAATGGCCGTTTTATAGCCAAAAAACGGCCGTTTTTTTTCGTTAAAATCGAACCATCAACTTTGACTGTCCGCCATTTTGTGAAAAATGAATATTTTTCAAAATCCTTCGATTAAAGACTAGTTTATACTTATATTTGACTAAATCCATCCGCATTTTTTTTTCAGACGATCCACTTCGCCGCAATGTTGGTCACCGCGAACCGTGTATATAAAAACATTATTTCATTGACGGCCATTTGCCACTAAACAATGCAATATTTTTCAATAAAAAAATTACTGAAAGTTCTTCAAGATGTGTTCTTTGAGATGGTATATTGATCGATTTAAAAAGTTTTGTAGTTTTCTTTGAAAAAATTCATGAAAAAGGCCTTTTTTGCGCTACAAGTGGGGGTAACGCCCTAAGCCAAAAAAAGCAAGTTTATATTTCCGTCGAGTTGTGGTTATTTTTGTAAACCATATTAGTCAATACACGACGCCAATCAGTTACTAATCTGTGGTTTATCGTCCTTAGCAAGTTTCAACTACCCTCATTAAGGTCCGGAATGTAAAGAAAAATTTATTCATTATCATTCAAGAATTGTTCGCGCAAATCTTATTATGCCGAAAGTTTTACATATTTTTGAAAACCAATCATGGAGATCGCAGGTAAAATGTTCGGTAAATATTTACAAGTCGGGCTCCAGCCCTAATTGGCTCCAAATGTTTTTTCACGTGTTCGGGGGTATTCTGCAGTATGAAAATATATTTTTTATGATGGGGGAGGGTTATTTTATTAAGAAAAAAAATATATATATATTTTTGGTAAATATTCATAACTTTTAACTTTAATATCACATTTTATAAACTTATTATTATTAAATATTATAAACAAAGTGCCATGAAACACATCGACTGGGTACACAATTTCTGAACCCCTTTTCTAGCTGGAGCCCCACTTGTAAATATTTACCGTACGTTCTTTAAAATATTGTTATAAATGAGTTTTTTAATTGTTTCTATAGTTGTTCGCAGATCCTGGAATTTACTGTACAAAATTTAGTGCACTTTGTTGTATTGTTAAACTTTGATGATGGTTTTGAAAAAAAAGGTGTTAAAAAGTGTTTTTAGATTTTTGCTTATAATTATTTCTACATTAATGTAGGTTCATATTTACATTCATTTTTTTGCGTCGGCTTGCGAATAATTGTTTCATTATGTCTTTTTCAGCGAGAGGCAGTTTTATTTTTTAAAAAACTCCGAACTAGTAGATGTGTGGATAGAAAATGTAAAAAGTAAATTTAAAAAACACGCGGTTTTCAGAAAAATTTGTTCTGTATTGCAAGTTCAACAATATTATGAGCAATTTCACGAAGAAATAACAAAAGCAAGACACACGGGTAAATGCTCGGGAATAGACTCAAAAAAGGACGTCATGAGAATACTTCTAATCACTTCTCAACCTCTAATATCCAACAAAAGGAGCATAATAACTATAAAAGAGGTTAACGCTGATAAAGAGGTTCAAAAGTTGTCATTTAAGGCGTTACTCCCACTCGTAGCGCAAAAAACGCCTTTTTCATGATTTTTTAAAAAGAAAACTACAAAACTTTTTTAATCGATCAATATACCATCTTAAAGAACACATCTTGAAGAACTTTCAGTAATTTTTCTATTGAAAAATATTACATTGTTTAGTGGCAAATGGCCGTCAATGAAATAATGTTTTTATATACACGGTTTGCGGTGACCAACATTGCGGCGAAGTGGATCATCTGAAGAAAAAAATGCGGATGGATTTAGTCAAATATAAGTATAAACTAGTCTTTAATCGAAGGATTTTAAAAAATATTCATTTTTCACAAAATGGCGGACAGTCAAAGTTAATGGTTCGATTTTAACGAAAAAAAAACGGCCGTTTTTTGGCTATAAAACGGCCATTTTTTTCGAAAAAAGAAATGGAACGATTAAATACTACATTTTTATGTATTAAATAAGCCTGCAAAATTTCAAGAAGATCGGTTCATTAGTGTTCGAGTAATCTTGGTCACCGACTTCAGAAATGCCATTTTGAGAAAAACGCATTTAAATGTTCTCTTTCAACGCTCTTTCAACGCGGATTCTTCTCTTTCAACGCTCATATCTCAGTCAATTTTGTTCGGATCGACTTGGAATTTTCAGGACATATTCTCAGATACTTGTACTTCAAAAAAATGCAATTAAAAAAAATCGATTTTTTCATAATCGCAAGTGGGGGTAACCCCTTAATCAAACGAGGCCTCCACTTCCTACAGCTTTGACGTAGAATTGTCTAGTGACAAAGAATCTTTAAATTCTGACTAGATTAGGGATCAACGGGACAGGCTTTGGTAAGATTAGAGATATCTGTTATATTTTTAATAAGAAATAAAAAATGTTTACCGCATTTAAGGGGTTAGGCCACTCTAGAGGCCGAAAAAATAGGCTTTTCGGGGATTTTTTTTTCAGAAAGACTAAAAAATAAATCGAGTATACAAAAAAGGGTGTTTATCATACATATCAGTGACTGTGTACAATAATTTTGTTCAAGCGAATAATTTCAAAATGGCGGCTGTTTAGCGTTTCTCAAGAAACGCAAGACTGCATTTTTATTTACTTGAAATGTTGAATATATCTTGAAGAATACGTTGCCTGTGAAAGTACGTAGGATTTTTTTTATATTGCATAGTTCATTTGTTATTAACAATTATCTGACGATTTTTTTTTTCACTTTCCAAAAATTTGCCTTAAAAATCGTTAATAACAAATGAACTATGCAATATAAAAAAAATCCTACGTACTTCCATAGACGATGTATTTTTCAAGATATATTCAACATTTCAAGTCAATCGGTTGGAAATTGTCTGAGTTATGTTTCCGGCCAACTTAAAAAATACAGTCTTGAGATAAACTCTGCTCAGCCGCCATTTTAAAATTAATCGCTTCAAAAAAATTATTGTATACAGTCACTGATATGTATGATAAACACCCTTTTTTGTAATATCGATTTATTTTGTAGTTTTTCTGAAAAAAAAATCCCCAAAAAGCCTATTTTTCGGCCTCTAGAGTGACCTGAGGCCTTAAAAAGAGTTATGATTTTTTACCCATTTTCCCATACGTTCGATGCAGTGTGCGCTGGAGCCGTTCTAGCGAGGAATGTTGAATTTGAGACCCTCTGTGGCACGCAGTATAATGGACACAAATGTGAATTTGGAAAAAAAAAATTTTTAATTCTATTAATTTACATGAGTATAGCTGGAGAAATACGTGGAGGATTTTCAAAATATGAATTTTTGGGTAATTGGCAACCATTTAAAGTAAGAACTCAAATTTCGACGAAAAAAGGAGAATCATTTGTTAATAATGTTAGAATGTTACTAATGTTAGAATGTTACTAATGTTAGAATGTTACTAATGTTAGAATGTTACTAATGTTAGAATGTTACTAATGTTAGAATGTTACTAATGCTAGAATGTTAGTAATGTTAGAATGTTACTAATGTTAGAATGTTACTAATGTTAGAATGTTACTAATGTTAGAATGTTACTAATGCTAGAATGTTACTAATGTTAGAATGTTACCAATGTTAGAATGTTACTAATGTTAGAATAAATTAATCTATTTCTCTTTGGAATGTTATTTCAAAGATGTGCTCAAAATTTGGAGCGAAAAGAATGAAAATTGTTGGAGTTATGCTGCGTGCCGTTTTGAAAAATTGTGTTCCGAGAAAATCGGTCGAATTTTTCGTAATTTATTTCGCTTTTTCAAAGCCCCCCCCCCCCCCTTTGCGCTAGACTTGCCTAAATCGAGTTTTGTACATGATGCGTTATACTGCAGCTCTAATGGATGCAAATCGAGTTGGTGGTCAATTAATTTTGTCATTCAATTCAAATCTCAATTTACAGTAACCGGTATAAAAACATGTGCGAATTTAACAATTTTTTTCGTATGAAAAAGTGATTCACTCATAAAATTAATTACACATCTATTTAGTATGAATATCACGCTGTTAGAAAATATATATATTTTTTTCGATGTACAAAATGGCTGCCTACTCGAAACTTCTCGAATCGGCTTTTTTCCAATTGGCGTGACAAATAACTTCAACGATTTTCACTCGATTTACTTCAAATTTCAAAATTATGTTCCTAATTGCATTTCGCAAAGAAGTAAGTGCGGAATTTCTGATTAATCGAAAACTTTTCATTTTATGAGCAGTTTATGAGCAGTTATAAGGAAATATTTCACTGAAAATTCGTTTCTTAAGGTTGTACCTCCACAGAAGAGTTGAATTAAGAAATGGTTGAAATTTGACATGTACGTTATTTAATACATTATGCAAACATCTGTGCAATTTGAATAAGGTTGACCACCCCAAACCTGAGATATTTACACTTAAAGTTGGCTTGGTTTACACGTAACAAATGCGTTATGATGGGCAAACAGAGCATCATTAATTCTACCGTCAAAACTAAAATTAAGAAATTGATAAAAAACGAGGATAAGCTACAGTAAGATATCACGAATAATGTGAAAAAAAAATGAGAATGATTCACCATCTAGTTTCCAAGATATAACCATGAGAAGCCTTCACAATTTTGGTGCAAAGCCTGGCAAAGCCTGGAAAAAAAACAATTGGGGCAAAGCCTGGACAGTCCCGGCAAAAAGTTTACTGGCAATGGTCGATCAAAAACACAATACAAAATATATTTTACGGCAATAAATGATATCCATCGTATTATCTACTAGTACCAAGTCAATATTGCGTAGTTTTTAATTTTATTAATTACTAATTAAACCAATTATCAGTCTTTTAAACATGAACATGGTATGTAAACTTTTGGTTAAGATTTTCGCAGAGGAACTACGAGTTCAAATACCTACAACTTTTGAATAAACAATATTTTTTAAATTCAGTACGTACTTCTCTAGGTATTCTAATGTAGATTGACGAGAATTTTTGTTTTTTGTTCAAGGTAAAAAATTGTGGATGCTAAATGTTACGCCGCGGAGCGCCTAAAGAAAGATAACAAAAGAAAATATTAGCAGTATAATTAATTTTATGAGTGAATCACTTTTTCATACGAAAAAAATTGTTAAATTCGCACATGAATTCATACCCGTTACTGTGGCCTGAGGCCTTAATGACACGAGGTAAATCACAACTCAAAAACTATTCGTCCGATTAACCTCAAATTCGGACAGAGTATAGTTTATACAACATTTTTTACATAATTTATATAACATTATAATTATATAAATATAACATTTATATAATTACATACATTATAATTATATAAATATAACACTTATGCAATTATATAAATATAATTTATATAACATTAAACATAGTTTATATAACGCAGTTCGCAACAAGCAAAGAAGAGACGCGCGCGTGGCCCTAGAGCCGCAGTCCTTCCGCATCTCACAGTCAGCCCTGGCATTCTTCTTTCCCCGCGCGCTATTTACCCTGTTTTGGCCGCCCTAGCCGGCATTCAGCTCTGGCGATATTTCATTCTGATAGATGGGGGCTGATATTTCTCCTGGATTTCAATTTCCAGTAGCGATTCGGAACACCCCCCCAAAAAAAAACAATTTTTATTATCATTATCATTTTTATTATTATTATTTTCTATCTGAGCATTTTAAGGCTTGCCGTGGCTTTTGGTCGATCACTCGAGTGTGTAATAATCGCCAATGAGCGTTTATGTCGGATAAGATGATATGTGCGATTCCGAGAGGAGTCAAAAGCCCTTGGTAAAAGGGCTGAGAATAATATGTCAAAGACGGAGAAGAAGAAGAAGAAGAAGAAGGAATCTCAAAGAGGCGTTTATACACACATTGATATTTTATATATATATACAGGGTGATTCACAACTATTAGGGTTCCCTTGGCATACACGACATATCAATGCGAGCAAAACGCGTTTTTGTAAGACCTTAGGTAAATACCTTCGGAAAAAGAATGTGTTATGTTTTTTAGCGGCGTAAACGAGGTATAAATATCCTAGAAATGTATAAACATCTTAAAAATGTTGAAAATTTAAAAACATAATTTTTCTTAAAACCATGTTTTTTTAATCGGGCGAACTCGTAGCTCGTAAAATTTCAACCGACTGACTTTAAATTTCAATTGTAGGTACGTAGATAGATTTTCTGACGAAGTGCACACGATCTTTACGATCTATCGACAATTAGGGCTTGTATAAACAGATGAAGGCAGGCTTTTTAGTCGAAATGCGACAATTTTTTTCAAATTGGTGCCAATTTGCAAAAAAGAATGCTTTGTAATAATCTTATGTACTTCGCTGGCAAAGCTCATGTCGATTATGAAAAAAAAAGATTATTTCTTCTAGGTGCTCATGTGCGCCTACTACGAGGCCGTTCGTGAGGGCTTTCTATCGGCCATGGGGCGCGGTTTTGCATTTTTTTTAAATACAAAATTGATTTGAGTACCTACGCATATGTAGAATAAACTCTCCAAACCTTATTTTGATTGCTTCATTAGGATTTTCAAAAAAAAAAAATCCAAAAGAAAGCCTAGTTTTTCGATTATCCAAAGGTATATAAGGCCTCAAATGTCGCGAGACGAAAATTGGCCGAGATATTTGATTTCAAAGTTCGACGCTGACTAAACAATGGCACAGTAGTTGCTCGCACGCCATTTTTTTCCCTCCAAGAATTTAATAATGAACGATAATTATTGAACCATATTATCGATGTGCAAAGCGAGTGTCCGTATTATCTTTTAGCGGAAAAAAATTACAAAAAAAAATCCAAAAAGAAAATTACAAAAAAGAAATGGGCTCCGCATCACAATTGCGAAAATATCGATTGCGCACCATCTGCTGAAGCCAACGCTGCACAGCTGAAATAACTGATCACAGTACCCATCAAAGCCCTCTCTCATTGTCTATACTGCGTTTAACGAGAAAACGACAAGCTTCCGAGCCTAAATTCGTCCGATACGGTTGAATTCCGCCTAATGCGCGACCCTCTTAAGCCGCTCCACGTTGCCACGTAGGTGCAGGACCCAATACGTTACTGAGCAGCAAGCCCCACTACCCCCATCGGACCCACAAGCCGCTCAAAGCTGCGCGACGCTGTGTCTTTCGCTCGTTAAACGCATACTTCGAGCCTCACGCTGGAACCTGGCGCTTCTCCCACCATGCGCCAGATAGGGAAGGGCGCGGCGCTTCTCCCACCACCGATCGATGTTCGGCACACAGTGGGAGGGGCGGGGCTGTTGCATCTGTGGAGGTTCCGATAATAGAGGTCGCAGTGTACTCGGACTTTGAACGCGAATATCTCCACCAATTTTTGTCGCACGAAATTTTGAAAAAAAGCGTTTTGCTCGCAATGACGTGCTCTGTGTGCTCATAAAGGAAACCCTGATGTGAATCGCCCTGTATATGTATGTGCATGTGCGTGTGTGTGTATATATATGTGTATATGTATATGTATATGTGTGTGTGTGTGTGTATATATATATATATATATATATATATATATATATATATATATATATATATATATATATATATATATATATATATATATATATATATATATATATATATATATATATATTTGCGAGTGTGCAATCGTGAGCGCGCGTGTAGAATAGAAAAAGAGGAAATTGGCTCGAGGATGAGTTACGAGAACGATCCGGCTGCCTTCGATGCGAACATCGTCGCGAATATACGCTGAATATGGGAATTCTTCGGAAGGGAGGCAAAGAGTGCGGGAGCGCTTCACCGATCTCGATAAATCACGATCTTATTCAAGCCACAAGAGGAGCTCCCGAGATTCCTCCTTTTGCCTCTACTACTATGATGCGCATGGCGTAGTAGCCCCGCGCGCTTCACTCCAAATTCTCATCCACTAGCTGCGCTTCTCCCACGCAAGAGCTAGAAAGAGCGGTGTTTATATCGCACGTTTCTACGTCGATCAATCGATCTTCAGCCTTATGGATATACCGGGTGAGGCAACAACTATTAGCGGGCAACATATTTTCTACCCTATCAGACTTGGGAGAAAACTTTTCCTTCGAAAGCTTCATGGTTCGAAGAGGGTCATCGAGTGCAGGTGAAGGCGCTTTGGAGATTTCAAGCTAACCCCCATTTTTAGAAATGAGATCACCGTTTTTCAGAAGTTTATGAAGGAACTGAAAATAAGTTCACGCACCAAATTTGAAAATGATCGATCAAGATTTAGTATTGAAAAATCGATAATAAATGTTGATGTTTTTGGCGTCGATTCGATTGAAAAATAGACGCAAACTCTTGCTCCTATAAAAGGTGCTCAACGTGATAGCCACCACTTTTGGTGCACGCTTGCAATCTGATTCGCAATAATTGGATCGTCTTATTAATCATGTCAGTCCGTGTTGAGGCGGGACACCATCGTGATGGCTCACGGAAATCGATCTTTGTGCATTTTCTCAAAACATACGTAGTAAAAAAACTGTGAAAATTGTTCACGTAAAAATATTGAACATTAACCAAGCTAAAGACGATTTAGTGAGACCATTGGAATTGAAAATTGAAAAAAAATTGAAATTGAAAAAGAAAACGAAAATTTCCGTAATTGTAGTAGCTATCGTTGTATATGGTCGTTTTTTTTAAATTTAGTAGGTATTGATTACGCTCGCATATAAGTAAAAATGTGGCCAAAAATACATTTTTTGAACATCCGCCACCTGCGAATTTGCTTTTCTTCGAAAAATGACTAGCACAATGAGAACTACATTTATACAGATCATAAACTTTTTTATTTGTCAGACCAACCATTGTCAATTTATCGATCCGTTCGTTGTACCACATTTTTTATACAAAGGCTCTATTGTACCTCGATATCATTGTTAATTTTTTATTTATTTAAAAAAAAATTTACCCGCAATAAATTAAATGTATGCTCAATAACATGCCTTTTTGTCAATTTCCAAATAAATAATCTAGTGGACAACAAAAATTCGGAAGAAACGACCTTTTTCGGCCCGTTCAAACCTAATCCATATATGCACGTAATAAAATGCGTTTAAATCGCATTGCAAGTCATTGGAAGAGATCAGTTATTTTTTTCGAACTGAAAATGACAGCTTTTTATTATCGATACTTTGATTTTTTTATCAGAGTTCTTGGACTCAAAGAACGTTTGAAGGTGCACGACGTACGTGGTAGTTAAGTTGAACAATAAAGGACATCATGCCATTATTGGCACAAGGATTCGAAAATTCCCCATCTCCAGGAAACAAGGGCCAAAAGCAATGACTACAGGTATGTGTGCTCGACGGTCACCGCATTTACGGAAAATTCTTCCGATCCTCCATTCTAGTGAAGAAGATTAATCATTCGATCATAAATTGTCTATGCTGGAGGGGCTTCTTCTTTTGTCACTTGGTGCTAAGAGTGGAATACTTGGCTGTCTGATTTTTTCTATATATACACATGTATATATATATATATATATATATATATATATATATATATATATATATATATATATATATATATATATATATATATATATATATATATAGGCAAGGATGAGCGATGTTGACGACGAAACAATCTCTTCCAGCTCTCGAGCGAATGACCCTCGAAACTTCGCGTCCTGCTATACATAGGGTGAGTCACGAGAAGTCGGCCACCTAAATATCTCTGGTAGATTTGGATATACGAAATATGGAGGGATCGGAATTAAAATGTTTTCGAAAAATGCACATTTCTATCGTAAGATAATTTTTTTTCGATACAATCTTTTTTACGCTTCTAAGGTCGCGATGTTCGAAAAATGTAATTGCGTTTTTTTGTATATCGTAGCCGAGGTATGGACGAGTATCGTTGGGGGCCTGCACAAGCTCGAAATAAAAAAAAACACTATTTTTGTATTGCATCGTTTTATAGTCTAGAGTATTGACTTCGGTTTGCATAAAAGATTTTGAAAAAATTCCAAAAATTGATCTAGTTATGATGATTTTGGTGAAAGTCTTGCTGCGATTTACTCTTTGTTCTTTTTTTTTGCGCAACCATTTTCGTCCGATACACTTCAAATTTGGATGGAACATAGTCCACAACATCGTTTATCGTATGACCAAATGGATCTTCGATACGTTCATTCATTTGTTAATAACAATTTATTAATGATGTTTTTTCGGTCGAAAATCGATCTCTTGTTTCTACAGCTTGCCGTGTTCGTAGTTTTCAAAACTTCCTTAAAGTATACGACCACACGGTAGTTTTATTATTACACCAAAAGAACACTTTGTTACTTTGGGTATCCAATGAACCTGGTCGGCAAAACCACCTGCACCGACCAGCCGCGCAACAACGGCAGCACTTTGTTTAAATAATAAATACGTCATTGCTTACCAATGTTTCTCAATGAGAAAAAAACTCCAACTTAGCAAGACTATGTATTAATTGTACGTAAAATCCTGCCCTCATCGTTCCAATACTCTCATCAGAAATAAATATTGAAAATTGACCTGTTTTTTTGGGGCCTTGAGCTTATTCAGAGATGTACAGGTGTCCTGTTTCTCGTGTCTCACCCGATATATAAGCCAGCTATATCCTCGGCTTTGCCCGCGTTTCAGTCCGATCGAAGGCAAATCTAGACTCCTTTTGTAATAGCGTTGTTCTTTTCAGTGGGTTGTCGCTTGGGAAGTGATTATTTTTAGTTATTAGGTGGAGACGAAGGTGAATGGAAAAAGGATATTCTGAGGACGTTTCGTTTTTTTCGTTTAACCAATGATTGATGTGTGTGTGTGTGTGTGTGTGTGTGTGTGTGTGTGCGTGTGTGTGTGTGTGTGTGTGTGTGTGTGTGCGTGTGTGCGTGTGCGTGCGTGTGTGTGCGCGTGCGTATGCGTGTGCGTGTGTGTGCGTGTGTGTGTGTGTGTGTGTGTGCGTGCGTGTGCGTGCGTGCGTGCGTGTGTGTGTGTGTGTGTGTGTGCGTGCGTGTGTGTGTGTGTGTGCGTGCGTGTGTGTGTGTGTGTGTGCGTGTGCGTCTGTGTGTGTGTGTGTGTGTGTGTGTGTGTGTGTGTGTGTGTGTGTGTGTGTGTGTGTGTGTGTGTGTGTGTGTGTGTGTGTGTGTGTGTGTGTGTGTGTGTGTGTGTGTGTGTGGGTGGGTGGGTGTGTTCCAGCTATTTCGTGGCTACACGAGCATGTAGTCCGGAAGATTAATGGTATATCCCTAAATTGTTTTCATCCTATAGAAACAGCAGCTTCTCACCTTACCACGTTTATTTTCTCCTTCCCCGCCTACTATCATTGTTTTGTCTTATCCTTTATTGTATCGCTCTTAAGGTCGATACAATCCAGAATAAAAGAAACAAATAAGCGTCATTTTTTATTATTTTCATCTATTTTTTCGCCCATAGGAAATACTTTTCTTAAGGGGTCTTCGTACTTTAGACGCTAAAAAAAGGCTATATTCATCAATTTTGGTTGATAGGTTTATATTGTAGATATTGATGTAAAAGTTGTTACACTTAATAAATACACTTTCGGAATACATTTTAAAAGAAAATTATTTATTTAAGTCACTGTTTATAGACGAAAATGGTAGTTAAAAAAATGTGCTAAAAAATTGTAGGTCTGCGCTGTTGATGAAGTCTCGGAGATGGATCATCCGAAACAAAAAAAACGAACGGTTTTGGATTCAGTATGTTAATGGCTATAGCTTGATATATGCAAAAATAACAAAATGGCGGACATTTTTCGAAATACAAAAAAAACGTGTTTTTTTCACCGTTTTTGGCCAAAACAAATAGTAAATACCAGAATTTTTAAAAATCCTCGATATGCGCTATAGCTATAGTTGTAAAGAATATGTGGTTAAAATTTCATAACGATCGGTTCGGTTGTTTCGAAAGTTTGTTTGGATTACATAAATACATGCAATTTTTTAAAATGTATTTCGAAAGGGTATGATTAGGTGTAGCCACTTTTATATCAATATTTATAGTATAACCCTATCAAAAAATGCATGAAAATAGCCTTTTTTAGCGTCTAACGTGAGAAGACCTCTTATATTAAAAAAGAAACTCATCGTCTCGGAAGTCGTTCGGTTAAAAAAATTCGAACCTTTTTCAAACCGACTGCAATCTCATTTTTTCCACAATCACACTATGAAATTATTTCTCTTTCCTCAAAGTGATCACATTCAGTAAGTTTCATCGAGTTCGTAAGGTTGTTGGGTTCATATGTTGGGTGCCGTGTGTTGTGGGTCTAACCCATCAAATACTATCAAAAGAAGTGGAAAGATTCAAAAAGCCGATTTTCTTGGATCTTCTACCTCCCTTGGAACATCTCAAGCAAACCTAAATAAACAAAAAAAACACACAATAAAATCTTAGTCACATACCAATAAAACAGACATCAAAGCAAACAAACCCCCACCTCCCTAGGAACGTTCCAACGAAATCCAAACCAACCCAAAATTACACCCACATTCCTGAGAACATAATAAAAAACGTAAATCATCCCAAACACATTCCCATTTCCCTTGAAACACTCCAAGCAAACCTAAGCGAACCCGACAAACTCCTATCTCTCTTGTAACATGCCGATCAAGCTAAAGATCTTCGCAACATACACCTACACGATCTGCTCAATCCAAACAAACCCAGGCAAACTTCCTGCTCACAATTATTTTCGAGATTTTTTCTTTCTCCTGAATTAACTTCTGCCGAGTTTGGTTTTCTTTCAGCACCAATTTTTTTTTCAAACGACGATTCGATTTGGTAAAAAATCTAACAGTATATAATGATCTATAAAAATGATCGATAATAATGCCTATCTATAAATAAAGATATAATACTTTTATTTATAGAGAAAATATATAAAAATATATAAAAAATATATTTGCACATCTACATTTTTTATATAAATATAAAAAAATG
The DNA here is from genome assembly GCA_963210295.1 of Ophion ellenae. Taxonomy (NCBI): domain Eukaryota; kingdom Metazoa; phylum Arthropoda; class Insecta; order Hymenoptera; family Ichneumonidae; genus Ophion; species Ophion ellenae. The sequence goes on from OY723389.1 coordinate 50,046,635, forward strand.
TATAAAAAGCAAATAATGAATTTAAAAAACCGCAGTCTTTTTGCCTCAGCGTTGCAGCATTCTTTATCTTCATTTCGACCATGATCCGAAATCTTCCAATTCATTTTCCCCAAATTCCCCACAGTCCGAAGTACCCAAAATTCCGTCGTCCCAACCGATCGAATACGATTTGTCCGAGGCACGATTTAAAAATCTCCCGCGTTCGAGACCCCGTGTGGCAGTGGTGAAATTATTGGCAGCTACGACCACCGAGGGTTGACCAGACCCCCAAAAAAGGTCCTAGGGAAAATGGCCATTGATTGTATCTGGCCGGTGCTCGGAAGTTGCCAATAGTCGTTGAAAGTTTCACCGCGCGAAATACGGCCGTGATCGACTCGCGGGGTCAAACGTGTCATTGACAGGTTATTGGCAGTTGGAAGTTCGAGAGTGTACCTGGCTCGCCGTATCGGGGGCCATTTTCATCGCGTTTTACGATGGCGGGCATTGTTATTGGCACCGGAGCTGAGAAAGAGGGCGCCGATGAGGGCGGCGAGGGGTGGCCGGGGAGAGTCTTCGGTCCTCGTCATCCCTCGCAGAGTTTCTTCGTTTCTTGCCACATTGGGTGGCAGAAAAAAAGTGTACGTTTCCTATACCCACTTTCCTACTTCGACTTGTTCAGTCGTTTTTCCTCTCTCTCTCTCTCTCTCTCTCCCCCCCCCTCTCCCTCGTCCTATATTCCTTTCTTTCCTTACACTCGAGAGAATTGTTCAAGAACTGGGTTACACGCTCAAATTCCTCGCAGTTCTTTTTCATTTGGTCCTGAGAGGGATGAGGGGGAGGAGAGAGGCAAAAAGAGGGGGAGCCTCGTCGTCTGGCATCTCTTATCCAAGTACGGCCCTTGAGATTCCCTTCTCAGCCCTTTCTTGCCCCTGCCCACCCCCTTTACCCCTTCGCACCCCCTGCCACCCCGCAACCATTCGCCACAGACTTCAACTCGTGTAATTCACTTATCGCGGCCGATTCCCGTAACCGTATCATTCTCCATCGTTTATAAACGAGGCAAAAGTGTAGCCTCGTTTGTCATTCTGATAACTACCGCTGCCGCTGTCTCCTGGTTTATTGCCGACGGTTGCGAGAGGGGCGGAGGGGTGCAGGAGAAACACAAACACTAAAAGTCGTTTTAATAATTACGGTAAGGAATACGAGTGAATAATTAATGAGGTGTGCTAGTTACGTAGTGAGAAAATGGAGAGGGGGGGGGGGCGAGAGAGAGAATAGTAAACATGGTTTTACACAAATTCGATTGAAAAAAACATGAATCGGAAATTATGAAAAAGAAAGAATATAGAGTTAAAAAGGACCTAAAGAGCGGGGTGAATTCGTAGCGAAAAAATGGTAAAAGAACTTTTAATAATCTCAGCAAGAAGGAGGATTGAAAAATGCCCGCAAAAAAATAATATAAAAGTATTTCGAGAAGAAAGAAAAATGGGAAGAAGAGTGGAAGCGCGGGAGAAAATAATTGTAAGCTACAAAGACGATAGAAGTGGTCTGACTAATTGACAAATATTAATGACAGTGAAAGAGCAGTAAAAAAATTGTGGCGAAGTCTCTGTCGAAATATGTTCAAATTATTTTCAGCGATGAATCGCGATTGAAAAAATATCGCAATTTAAAAAAAATCGCAATTGAAAAAATACATGAACGCGTACATGAAGTTATCGTCAAATAGAAAAAATCCACGTAAAAATACCAATAATTATTGAGTGATGAATATTTTTGGGATTCTTTTACCGATTATTCTTTGGAAAAATTGCGAAAAATGCTGAATTTCGATTAAAATTGGAAGTTAAATGCTAATTGATAAAATTCGTTTAATATATTTCATAAATTCGATAAAATAAGAGTATTCAATGTTTTTTATACTCAATACATTTTGGTAATTAATTTTGATATACTTAGTATGCTTCGCGATTAAATATTTTTTTATACATTTAATATTTTTTTATAATTAAATACGTTGAAGTGATCAAATTCATGTTTGCATACCTTCGCCGATGATGGCGTCGTGCCCGTTTTCTCAGGCTCGTATCCGTCGTCGTCGTTTCCGGCGAAAGAGTCGACGAGCCGGCGATTTCCGTAACAAATTCCACCCGCATTTGTCGATGTCCCGAGTGCCTGGTCCTCGGGGTGCTAACCGGCGAATCGGTCGTGGATTCCTCGTTTGTCACGGCAGTCGTTGGTCTCATTCTCGTGGCCGATGTCGTCCTTTCCACGTGAAAATGCCGATTGTGCTTCTTCTTCTCGTCGACCGTCGATCCTTGGACCCTTAAACACATTTGGATTTCAATCGATCAATTTTACTTTTTTTTCGCAAGGTAGCGGAATTTTTGGAAATTCCTTTTGTCGTTTTATAAATTATTTTCGAAATTTACAACTTTTAGTTCGTCATGAATGTGGCGTATTTATTCTGGGTTCATTTGGGTTCGTTATTTGATTTTTTTAAAGTCGAAACATGCTGTTTTTGTTATATTATTTTTCGCTCGTTGTGGAATTTTTTGACATATTTTAATTTAGAATTGAGGTTAAGAAAAAAATTTGCATCCTCCGAAATTTACGATTATATTGTGACAATATTTAATTTTCTTTTTAATTTTATTTTCCGAATTATGAGAGGCCTTACTTGAACTCGATGCCTGTGTCCTTGATCTCCGGATTGCTATCTTCATCTCTGCCGAAGTTGTACGCGCCCATCGAATCCGAGCCCATGCTGTACTGATTTCTATCGGGCTTCATCGTCTCGGATTTCCCCATCGACATAATCGACTCCTCCGCGTTTGCGGCTGCCTGGAGCACGTCGTGCTCGTTCTTGAACTGCAGAATTTCTGTAACGCGATCGTGGACACCAAAATGAATCATTAATCAGTTCCTGTATCGAGAACTGTTTATTTAGCCAAATGCAATTGCAATGAAGTGGCCAACACTGGCTGCGAAATAGACTTTCCCTAATATTTCTTTTTATAATATTTCCTGACGTTCAAGCGAAAATCAGTCGAACAAATCGAATCATACGATTTGAACTCAATTTTTTTTTCAATTTCCGAATTGAAATAAAAATAAAACACAATAAATGTAGAGTTTTATCGAATAATTCATAAAATTAAGTAAGCAAGACAGAGCATTGTATTGTCAGTTTTTTTGAGCATCGCAAATTGTGATTTGAATTCCATTCAAATACCATTACACATTTTCATTCGTATTATATTTTTAAATTTAATTTATCAATTTTGTTAATTTTATACTTGAATATAAAATCTTTCGTTCGATTAATTCAAGTTTCGAATGCTCAATAATCCATTACATTGAATGAACTAGGGGTAGCATCGAGTTATGAATTCTCCGTTGTCATAGTTACTATTAAAAAATTGAGTTCCAATTGCATTTTTAATAATTCGATTCTTAAATTTTATTTTATTTCCTTTTTAAAATGTGGTTCGATAAATGGATGTTTGATGAAAAATAAATTTAAATAATTGGTTTTGGTAATTTCCATTTCAAATTCAGGCTCAAAGTGAATTTTCAACGAATGAAATTGAAAGTTTTTCAGTTGTACTGACAAAATGACATTTAACGAATTAAATTTTCATTAAACCATAAAAAATCGAATAAGCAAGAAGGAGTATTGAATTTTTAATATTATTTTCGGACGTAGAGTTACACCAATTGTTTTTTTTTTTGAGCAAGAAGAAAATCTTTCTACTCACCCGTTAAGCCTTCCTCTTCCACTTGGAGGCCCTCCTTCAGTACTTCGTCCTGATACTTCTGCAATTCTTCGAGGTAGCTCTTGTTTAATTTTTGTTGACGCCATTCCGTCTCGTATTTTACATTCGGCAGAGCAATGTCTCCGAGAAATCCACCTAAAATATAGACCAACAAAATTGATAAGTCCTTGGCCAAGTCATTTAAAGATAGAGTTCGAGAGTTCGAATTTTTTGCAATTCCTCAGTACTACTTAAAATCATTAAAAATTCAATAAAAATATTTTTTGAAACTCGCATACTGGAAAAAAGATATGTGTGCAAAAAGAATAATTATAAAAAATGATTATCTTCAGAAGTAAAACATGTAAAAAATCGGTCTAATACCAACAATGCAAAATTAACCATTGTAATTTCAGCACGAAGGTTTCAATCATTTTTCGAAGCTGTTGCGAAGAAAAAAAAAACATGTAAATTTGAATTTCGACGTAAAAACGTGCACGAACGTTCGAAACGAAATGTCCAAAACTTATATCCCGAAAGTTAACAATATTTTCATACCTGCGAGAATGGATTGAAAAAAAACGAAATAGAAAATCCTCACGAGTGGGCAATATTTTTACTATTTTTGTCAGAATTTGATTAAAATAAATTGAAAATTTTGGCGGACAGCACAGGATAATACTTATTTACTAAATTTCGACGTTTGCTTTGTAACGATGCGCGCAATGCTCGGTTACCATTCGAGTGGGTTGAATATTGCGTACGGCCTCATAATCGAACGCACTCGGGACGCAAATACATCGATTTCTCGTGATCAATCGACTTCGTAGGTTTTTATCTATCCATAAATTGAGCCGCATAATATTCACACTCGTTATCAAGCGAGAGGGAATTTACTCGAGTGGCTTCGATTGTGAATTGTTGTAAACAACTTTCTCTCTCTCTCTCTCTCTCTCTCTCTCTCTCTCTCTCTCTCTCTCTCTCTCTCTCTCTCTCTCTCTCTCTCTCTCTCTCTCTCTCTCTCTCTCTCTCAAAGAAAACGAAGAAGAAGGAGAGGGAGAAAAATCATCGCATTGATCACTCCAACTGACAAAGGTATTGCATAAGAATTATAATGCAATTTTACGATAAGAACAATGATCAATAGTATCGAATATATTTTTTAATATTTATTTTAAGATCCTTAATATCAAATATGAGGTTATTTAAATTGAATGTTGTTTTTGAAGTGTTCAAGATTTTTATATTAAATATGGGATTATAATATTAAATTTGAGATTTAAATTTCAAATTGGAGATTCCAATTTTAAATGTGCGATTTCAATATTGATAGAGATTAAAATATTAAATTAGCGATTTCAATGTTGAATTTAATATTCTAAACATTAATTTTAAAGATTTAAATATTAAGTTTAATATTTTTCAATAATTTGAATTTCAACAATATAATAATAATTCAAAACAACTTAAATTTTATATTTTAATCATGTACTTCAGGGTCTTAATAATACATTTTCTATTTCAAATATTAAATACAACGTTCTTAAAGTCACAACTATTTCCAAGCGATGATCTCTTCAACCATAAATCACAGAACAATCCTTCAACAAATGCCTTCATCTATCTTTCCCCTCTGACCTAAAAAACAATTCCACAACCACTCGTCAATTCTCCACCCAAACCCAAACAAACCCAATACAACTTCTCCGAATCCCAATCCTCTGCAAATCCTCGTTACATCCTCCTGAACACAATTTTTCATTTGTTCTTGTATTTTCCCACTTGATCGTCATCAAAAGATGTGCTTCGCGCTGGTTCCAAAGCCGGGCGATTCTCGATTAAAAGTTTCGAGATACGTGGGTGGATATTTTCACCAGTTCGAGTTCCGCAATAGTCAAGTTTGTTTGGGTTGTCAAACTTGGAGTGGCTGGAGGGGGCAAGAACTTGGTGGTTTCTTGACAAAAGAGAATTTCGAAAGGATGTGCTCGGGACGTCCTGAATAGTGTATGTATGTGCCGGTGCGTGAAAGACGACATTATCGATGAGGAAAGTTCAATGTACGTCTGTCAAGAAACGTTTCATGTATATATATATATAATGATATAATATAATGCATATACAGGGTGACAATTATAATTTTGTAACTAAAAATATATTTAATGGTTTTTCGAGTTCTTAAAAAAAAATACCATATTTTTAGGACGAGAAAAAATGAGCTTTTTGAAAAAAAAAAAAATTTCATTTTGAGATCAGCGGAATGGAGATCATTAAATTCTGAATACAAAACACCACTAACAAACCTTTTTTAATGAATTGCTCTTTATCGCTATTAGAATGCATCTTCGATCATTTTTTCCTCGATGACGGGATGCACGAAAAAAAATTTCAGGAGTGTTTCATTTTGCTGTCCTCAAAATGGAATTTTCATTTTTCTAGAGGATGCCCAATTTTATTTGAACACTTTCTACTCATCAGAAAAATACGCTATATTTTTTCTCGAAGAGGACTTGAAAGACGAATAAGAATCATATTATTCTCAGGCCCAAAATGTCCGCGCAAGACCCTTAAAAAACTCACAGCCACATTATAACTGCCACCCTATATATACAGGGCGGACCATTTAACGTGACCACCCCAAATATCCCCGTTGCCTTTAGAGTGACGAAAAAATGTCAGGAGGTAGGTTTATTAATGTTGAAGGGTGACACAGTAGTGAAAAAATCATTTTTGTCGAGGTTAAATTACCTTCTGACATTTTTTCCATCACTTTAAAGGCAACGGAGATATTTGGGATGGTCCCGTTAAATGGTACACCCTGTATATACAGTTTAAGGGGCTATACCAGTGTGAACGCTGAAAATTTGGGTGATTTTCGGGAATTTTTTGGAAGAAAAGTACTCAATTAAATGTTTCGGAAAATTAAGAATATATTTGGCTATATTTTACCTATATTACATAATTTTTTCATCGAAAAATATTGAGATTCACGCGACTTATGCGATGCCTTCGGAGGCGCCAAAAAAAGTTTCTCCACTGCTGACATAATTCCGGTCGATTGAGTAGCTGAAACCGAAAAAGGAAAAATGTCGTTAAACTGAAAGGTATTTCCTGTACAATGACGTAGGATTTTCGGAAAATATCAAAATCTAACAAAATGGCGTAGTTATGAAAAAAGTCTGTTTCCTTGCCTATAAAATGGTCGTTGTTTTCAATGCCAAATCGTCCATTTTCATCCTATCAAAAATATCCTACGTCATTGTAGAGTAAGTATCATCAAGAGTACTCAGTTCAAATTTAAAGTCAATCGGATAATTCCTCTTTGAGTTACAATGTCAGCAAATTTGAAAAATCTTATTTCGAGAAAAGCGCGTTTAAAGATTTAACTATCGATTTTTGCAAGATAAAATGATATTGATATAAATGATATAAATGATAATGATATTCTTGAAATCGATTTTATGAAAGTGTCACACTGGTATAGTCACTTAATAATAGTCCCACGGTTTTCGGGATTTTTTACTTTGAGTTATAAAAAAAAAAATTGTCTGCTTTTGGTTTTCCGCATACCATTTCTACGAATGATATGAATCGACAATATCTAAGAAACTTTTTTAATTGCCACGATATGCGTAGTACATTTTTTTGACACGGCAGGCTATCAAAGTCATATGTTCGTATTAGTTTATATGAAAATTCCGCGTAAGGTCTTTTTTCATAAAGTTCCCTTAACATTTAAGGGGTTACCCCCACTTGCGATTTTGAAAAAATCGATTTTTTTTTATTGAATGTTTTTGAAGTATAAGTATCTGAGAATATGTCCTGAAAATTTCAAGTCGATCCGAACAAAATTGACTGAGATATGAGCGTTGAAAGAGAAGAATCCGCGATGAAAGAGCGTTGTAAGAGAAACTTTAAACGCGTTTTTCTCAAAATGGCATTTCTGAAGTCGGTGACCAAGATTACGCGAACACTAATGAACCGATCTTCTTGAAATTTTGCAGGCTTATTTAATACATAAAAATGTAGTCTTTAATCGTTCGATTATTTTTTTCGAAAAAAATGGCCGTTTTATAGCCAAAAAACGGCCGTTTTTTTTCGTTAAAATCGAACCATTAACTTTGACTGTCCGCCATTTTGTGAAAAATGAATATTTATTAAAATCCTTCGATTAAAGACTGGTTTATACTTATATTTGACTAAATCCATCCGCATTTTTTTTTTCAGATGATCCACTTCGCCGCAATGTTGGTCACCGCAAACCGTGTATATAAAAACATCATTTCATTGACGGCCATTTGCCACTAAACAATGTAATATTTTTCAATAAAAAAATTACTGAAAGTTCTTCAAGATGTGTTCTTCAAGATGGTATATTGATTGATTAAAAAAGTTTTGTGGTTTTCTTTAAAAAAATTCATGAAAAAGGCCTTTTTTGCGCTACAAGTGGGGGTAACGCCTTAAGGTTAAAAAGCAAACGTTTCTAGATAAAACGAATAACCAAGAGCATTATTTTAAAAACCGGATGAATAAAGTTATCATTTGTAGAAATTACATGCGGAAAACCAAAAGCAGATGATTATCTCGAAAACCGTGGGACTTTTACTAAACTGAAATCCCAGCATACAGTAGGACATAATCTGACGTATCGACAGTTGCAGGATTATCCATTCGTAACAGGACACCCTGTATATATGCAACCATGTATATCGCTCATTGGCCTTTGATCCTCCAAGATCGACGCAAGATTTCCGGAAATCATCTCTCAACACATGTTTTTGTCGCTCTCTTGCAGAAGGGAACCTCTTGTTTTTCACGCTCCGATTACTCGTCACCTCAACCGTGATGCACGAGCACTCATTTTATATCAGCATATGTTGTTTTTCAGATAATTTTTAGGTAAAATTAAAACTAACGAAATAATACCATTACTTCCGGTTTTTCGCCAAAAAATGTTTTTTGTCTTGAGAGCTTTCGGAAAACAATAATGAAATGTCAAATTATTGTTTTTAGGGGGAAAAGGGAATTTTTTTTGGCTTCATTGAGGAGAAATTTTAAGGTGAAGTTTGTGGCAGAATGAACTGGAGGGGGGTGGGAGACTTTTTGAGAAATTCGAAAAGAGCTGGAAGGGTTGGAGGATCTCTCAGTTTGACGTTTTTGGATTTTGGTTTGGGAATAATAATGAATGTAAATAATTATTAACGTTTGGGGAACCGTATAAGCGGTTTTGGATTTTGGTTTGGGAATAATAATGAATCTAAATAATTATTAACGTTCGCGGAACCGTATAAGCTCACTTCCCCTTCGATTTTATCGGAGGGGAAGTGAGTTATCGAAGTTATCGAAAATTGGAGGAATTCCCAAGCTGATTGGATCCGAGGCAAAATAATCGTGATTAATAATCGAAATTTTCGGGCTCGCTGGAATCAACTTTCGCATGCCAAATTGGGCGAGGGGAAATATTGCTAATTGCGCTTCACGCTCGGGGCATTTTCCGAAAGTTGAACGAATCGTTGAATTAATAAATGCATGATGAATTTGCCGAGCGGTTTTTTTTTCCTCGTTTTATTACGGTCCCGATTGATCAACAGCGTCGAATTTAATATCCGCTTTATTGAGATATATCGTGGTCTAATTTTACACGAGGCAAAATGATTTTTCAATCGGGCTTGACGCGTGTCGATTTCAAAATGCGTCGGTATAATTACGACGAAAAATATTTGCGCGAATTTCGAGAGTTTATTTTTTCATTTATTTTTAAGGGAAATTCACCGAAATTGGAGATTAATTTCGGATGAGGCTCCTATATATGTAACAGAATATCCATCGGAAATTGCGGAACACAACAATTAAATCGGCGAAATGCTTCTCATGCAGATGAAAAAAAATCTCCATCTCAAATTTTCGACTCTATCCATTTGATAAATTGTATGAATGAACAATTCATAAAAAAGTTGAAAGACCTGCATAATTTTTTTTTCTTTCGGAATCCGCTTTTATAATTCAAAGAAGAAGCATTCAACTGGATTGCACATTTTTGCAATCGAGTTTGCAAAATAAAATAAACGAACCGTCAAAATAAAAAAAAAGTGCAGCACCATTTCAGCGACACAAATCAGTCAAATACAACCAACAAAAAATATCTACATATTCGTCTCGGACTCTCAAGTATATCCTAAACAATAAAAAGTGCAAATAAATTTTTAAAAATCATTATTTGTGAAACGTAAAAAACGCTAATATATTTAAAAAATTTGGTGCTCAAATTCTCAACGCTCTGTATTTCAAAAACCCAACAAATGAACGAATTAAAAACAAAAATCCTCTGCAGCTATAACAATACAAAAAAGACTTTTACAGTTACAAAAAAAGATATACAGCTTAAAAGCCCAACTCTCCAAATTCAAAACAAACAATAATTATAAAAAAACTTATTCCATAATTCACTGACAAAGAGCACAACTCAAAGCTAAAAAATCCGCACCACCCACTCCTCAATTTAAAAAAACCTCATTCGAACCTTGTCAAAATCCGGATAATTCATTCCCCAATTAAAAACGCTAACTTGTCCATAAATTCAAAAAACCTAATTCGTTCCTCAATTTGAAAAAAAAAACAATTTTATCTCCTCGAAACTTCGAAAGGCCCTGCTCTCCTCCTCAGTCCAAAAATTGGAATGCCTGAAAAACGTATAATTCTCCATATTATCGAATTCAAGATTCAAAAAAAAAAGCTAAAAAGATTACCCTTCGCGTACTCGTCACGTCGAGGCCGTTCAATCGGAATGCGGAAAACGACGATCGGGTTTGTCCCGTAGCGATCGTGCCCATGCTCCGACTATATGACCATAATTTTGCATATGCAATGCTCGATATTAATACGAGCTTGCGCGGCGATATATGCGATATTAACGATATAGTTGGGCTTGTCGAGCCCGTACGAGCACGTGCGTATATACGCACACCCGGTGCATTCTCGATTACGGCTGTTACACAATACCGACTACAATGAAGCCTGCTTCCGTCTGCGCCCATAGGAATATCTGTTAGCTCGATGTTACACACGCACAGACACACACACACATGTATATATGTATGTATGTATGTGTATATATATATATATATGTGTGTATATATATATATATATATATATATATATATATATATATATATATATATATATATATATATATATGTGTGTGTGTGTGTGTGTGTGTGTGTGTGTGTGTGTGTGTGTGTGTGTGTGTACATATCCAAACTGTCAGGAGGAAGCTGCAAAGTCGTCGATTCGGAGCACACGTATTGCGAATACGTGATATATTGGAGGTGTAACGGGTAACATCGATAAAGTCTGATCGAACAAGGTGAATATCTTACACACTGGGTGCAGGGAGGCTTCGGATGCCCTACCGTGAGTCAATATAGTTAGGGCGGAATATTGCATATACACACAAGAGAAATAATAATAGCGTGCATTGCTGCATTAATTTTTGATTATTAAGATTTCGAAATGTGTGTCCAAATTTTTCGAGTATTTTTTTTTCCACCTTCGTATTTTTCCGATACATACATACAGGATAGGCTGAAAAGTGACGTCCAAAGGGAAAATCGAGATGCCTTGCATTCCTATTCCAATCAGCCCATGTATGTTCTACGATCTTTTTTACTTTGCGAGAAAAAGTTTGATTGTCTTTCGAGCTTTCCGGTCGCATAGGTTTTCATTTTTCGTCTCTTTTTTGTACCTACGTACTTTCCTGTTGAACGTTTTTCAAAGCAATCGAGAGTCATTGAGTGTAAGGATTTTTTTTACACTCAGTGATTGATCTTCTTGAAGCTATTTTATAAACTTTTATGAAAATCTGAGCGATGGCAAATTGTTCAGTTGTCATTTATTCATTGCTCAACGGTGCACTTCATGACGATAAAGTGAGCACGTAAATCGCGAGGGAAGTACATACACAAAAGAGACAATAAAAAATTACTTTTTTTTTGAAAATTAAAAAAAATCGTAATACATGGAGGTGATTCGGATAGGTATTGATACGAGGCATCCAGATTTTCGTTTTGGACGTCACTTTGTTTGGGTAACGATTTTTTTTTCCCTATTTTGTTCGTATATAATGTTCCTTCTTTGACTCTTCGTCTTTTTCTTTTATATATATATATATATATATATATATATATATATATATATATATATATATATATATATATATATATATATATATATATATATATATATATATATATATATATATATATATATATATATATATATATATATATATACATATATTATATATATACACATATATTATATATATATATATATATATATATATGTGTGTGTGTGTGTGTGTGTGTGTGTGTGTGTGTGTGTATATACACATATATATACAGACGAAGAAAGAGTCAAAGAAGAAAGTATATGTAGGAACAAAATCGTTTTCGAATACTCTTTCCACTCTTTCGCTTTTTTAAATATACCAAAATGATTTTCCTTCTCCTTTATTTCCTTCTTATATAAACTACCTTTTTCTTTCTTATATAAATATAATTCTTGAAGCTCTTTTCAAAATCATGTTATCTTTTTTTTTAAATCCACTAAAAAAAAGTGTGATCTCGTTGAAAAAGTAATAAATTTAAAAAAGGTAACCCTTCGAAAAGCTGTATAACTCGTATAAAAATAAGCCAAAGCTGCTGAGAGATACGAAGTCCATGAAAACTTTGGTGCGGGTACGAGGCTACGACGAATGAAGTGCCTTTTACGCAAATCAAAAATCAAATCCGCCATGAAATAGAACGAAGGATCTGTCGAGGAGAAAATCCCGATCCTTTCCCCGTTCCTTTGGGCGGCAGATCTGCGTGGAGGACGAGGAGGACGGAGGGGGAAATCATCCGAATTTATATGGGCATGTATGTCAACTCGATTCCCATTCAAACAAAAATATATACAGGGTGTCCCAGAACTGAATGCGTTCCCTGAAATGGGGGATTGGGGGCGAAATTCTGAGTCGATTCATATAAGCATGTGTGAGTCTCAGATGAACCCCAGAATTATTATTAATTTTTAAAGGCGGGCCAATCAGGTGCGCCCGTCTTTAAAAATTAATAATAATTCAGGGGTTCATCTGAGACCCGCACATGCTTATATCAATCGACTCAGAATTTCGTCCGTAACCCCCGATTTCAGGGAACGCATTCAGTTCTGGGACACCCTGTATACCGGGTGAGTCGCTAGAAATTAGGCACTCGGAAGCCCCTGTGAATATTCATTGCGGACGAAAAAGTCGAAGACAAAATTTGAATGGCAAGATTTACGTTTCGATCGCCTTAATATTATTTTTGACTGACGACTTAAATTTTTTTTTGAGCCAAAACCAGTATTTGTTTCTTAAGTTGCCATCCCTATTTTTAAAGCATGTTTCATACTTTTGTTTCAACCAAACCCGAGGGCTCATCGTGAGACGAAAAATACGATAAAATTCATGAAACGAGATCAAGTATGAATTAAATTGAAGGGACAATAAAAATTATTGCTTCTCGAACTAAGTAATAATTTTTATTAAATGATATATGCAATATTCTTTCCATTAGCTTACTAAGATTTTTGGGAACATTCCGAATGATAAGTGCGGGTTGGAACCCAACTTCAGACGAGTGCATTTTTTTCATAACATTTTTTTCTTTAGCTAAAAAGAATAATCAATACGGAGACTCGCTTTGCAAATCGATAATATGATTCAATCGTTTTCGTTTAATAGTCAAATTTTGGTATATCAACAACACATTTTATATTTTTAATATCAAATTGCAGTATTTTAATATCAAAATTAGTTCCAATCTACGATCTCTTCAACTAAATAAAAAATCAATTCCCGAAAAAATACCTTCAACTATCGTCCTCCTCTGTCCTAAGAAACAATGTTCCAATTGACCGAATATCACGGTCAATTTTACTATTTACTATTTACAATGTAAAATTTCATATTGAAATCTCAAATTTGAGGTAAAAAATTAAATAAAAAATTGGAAGGTGAATTTTAATATTTAAAATCCTAAATTCAATATTCCATAATAGTTAAAATTTGTATAATATACTGATCATCTATAAAAACTTAAATTTCATGTTTCCAATATTAAATATCAGTGTCTTAATATCAAAACTAATTCCAATCCATGATCTCGCCAACCAAATCCGAGATCCTCCTCCTCTGACCTAAAAAATTTAATAATATAATAAATATCAATACAAGGTGGGGATATAAAATGGAATATCGTGGGAAATACATTAAGGGGGAATGACCCTCTACAGACGGACGCTTAAAAAATGATAATAATAATAATAAATATTAATATAATAATATAATAAATATAAATATGACAATACAATAAATATAAAAATTTACCGAACATCTCGGTCAATTTATGTTGCACGCGATTTGAAAAAAGTGTTTTGCAGACCCACCCTATATGTTCACCGAACAAACCCTGATAGCAACGAACCACCCTCTACGCATTCGTAAATTGTGAAGGTATCGAGCACATTTGTACACGTTACACACACATGGGGGGAGTGAAAATGAGTTAACGGAGTAAATTCCCATACAACGATTGTCGAACCACCCCCCGGAGTACGAGCCCTTCCCCCACCCCGATAATTAATGGTATCTGACAAGGGTGCCAGGGGGCTGGGGCTTGCGCAGGGGGGTATGGAAGGGGGGGGGGCAGAGAGAAGGGAAGTTGGTTCGGAGCATCGCCATAAACCATGCAAAGCTCTTGCGTGTGCTTTTGCACGTGTCTCTCCCCATATCCACTACACCTACGGGGGAGAGCGTTATGCCCTCTTTACGTACGCGAGGGAGCACCGTAAGCTCTGCTTTAGGTGTGCGTGTACGTCGTCTCACACCGACGTACGCACGCGCACCTGACGTACCTTCGGGACGAGAACCAATCCCAATGGTGAACGTATTCTCTTTATGGGACGATATCTCGTTAGAGGTCTCTCTCTCTCTCTCCTCTCTCTCTCTCTCTCTCTCTCCCTCTCTCTCTCTCTCTCTCTCTCTCTCTCTCTCTCTCTCTCTCTCTCCTTTCTCTCTCTCTCTCTCTCTCTCTCTCTCTCTCTCTCTCTCTCTCTCTCTCTCTCTCTCTCTCTCTCTCTCTCTCTCTCTCTCTCTCTCGTCGTCCCTCTCATTTGCGCTTGTTTGCACGCGCTTATGCAACGCAGCCCATGCGGACCCACCGAATTCATGTATTTATGGGCTTGCATAAACACGTTATCGGATATATACGTTGCGTTTATACGGAGGTAGGGAATGAACAAATTTACGGTGAACGCGTGCAGTTAAGGCGTTACATCTACGTGGCTCACCGGAAAATGATACTTTGTCGAGATTTTTTTTAGTATAGTAAAAAAGCAATGACCATGAGGTTTGGAGGATTTTGGATGGGACACCACTCTAACGGGTAAAAAAATCGATTTTTTTACTTGTTTTTTTTTTCAAAGTACACATATTCAAGAATATGTGGAAAATGTTCAAGTTAAAATATTGAAAAGTGACCTAGTCACAGACGATTTAGTGAGAGAAGGTAGCGCAGCGATTTACGTATATTGAAATTTTCAATCGCGGTTTTTCTCGAAACGACTTTTCGTGACGTGGCCGGAATCATAACTCTAGCTATAATTGTCAGATTTTTTATTTAAAAAAACCGAATTTTCCGAAGTTGCAGTAGCTATCGTTTGTCGTAGCAAATTACTTTCATTTTTTGAATTTTGGCATTTTTTAAGCCCCCGAATAGCCGTCTTTGACAATAGCGGCACAAAAACACGAGAGCACCACTAACCCAGGCAATAATGCAGCGATATGTCTACTCCGCTCGCACACGCATCAATCCCGAATTTTCGAATTATTTTTGCGCCCCTATTTTCAAAGTTAGGGGGTTGGACGTCGAACAACTTTATACGAATTTTATTATTCCAAACAACTTTTGTTTGAAACCTTTTTTGATCGGGCTATTAATTATCGAGATACGGCGATTTTTACGTTTTCAACCCCTATTTCTTAGGGTTGGGGCGAGTTGAGGGGCAACATTTTATTAGGGTTACGTTAAGTAGGCAACCATCTACTTTCAGTCAAACATTCATATTCTACGCTAAAAAGTGCTGGGTTTTCGTCTCTTTTACTGGACTAGTGGTCGCGGGTAAAAAGATGAGCCACTTCTTCTGCGGGCAGGGTACCACTTTTCAGCGGAGTCTCACCTTTCGGTAAGGATAGCTGGGAACTGCTGGCGAGTCAGTCCGCGCTTCTCCTAGCCTTATGGACTAGCGCGTACCATGAGGAGAGTCGGACGCCTCGAGCGCGTCGGTCGAGGCTCGAAGCTTCAGAAAGTCGAAGCGGCAACGTAGACAAAACTTTAGTGCGCGGGTCTCCCACCTGGGCGCTGAGGTTGCTATACTCTCGGGAGAAAACTTTATTTCACGGGTCGCCCGCCTGTGCGCTAAAGACGCTCGACTCTCGGGACAAAGCTTTAGTTCGCGGGTCTCTCACCTGGGCGATAAAGTCACTCGACTCTCGGGACAAAACTTTAGTTCGCGGGTCTTCCGCCTGTGCGCTAAAGTTGCTCGACTCTCAGGACAAAACTTTAGTGCGCAGGTCTCCCACCTGGGCGCTGAGGTTGCTATACTCTCGGGAGAAAACTTTATTTCACGGGTCGCCCGCCTGTGCGCTAAAGACGCTCGACTCTCGGGACAAAGCTTTAGTTCGCGGGTCTCCCGCTTGTGCGCTAAAGTCGTTCGACTCTCGGGACAAAACTTTAGTTCACAGGTCTCTCACCTGGGCGATAAAGTCACTCGACTCTCGGGACAAAACTTTAGTTCGCGGGTCTTCCGCCTGTGCGCTAAAGTTGCTCGACTCTCAGGACAAAACTTTAGTGCGCGGGTCTCCCACCTGGGCGCTGAGGTTGCTATACTCTCGGGAGAAAATTTTATTTCACGGGTCGCCCGCTTGTGCGCTAAAGTCGCTCGACTCTCCGGACAAAGCTTTAGTTCGCGGGTCTCCCGCTTGTGCGCTAAAGTCGCTCGACCCTCGGGACAAAACTTTATTTCACAGGTCTCGAACCTGGACGATGAAGTCACTCGACTCTCGGGACAAAACTTTAGTTCGCGGGTCTTCCGCTCGTGCGCTAAAGTCGCTCGACTCTCGGGACAAAAATTTAGTTCGCGGGTCTCCCACCTCGGCGAGGAGTCGCTCGGATCTCGGGTTTAAAATGATACAGAGTGTTGATTCGTGCTCCGAGTACATACATCGTCTGGTTTGAAAGCTTGTCACCTTTTATAATTGTTTCTTTAATTAATTATTACCGCGAGTGTTTAGAAATGTTTCAAAGGATGTGGGAAACTTTGGTGCGATCTCAGACTGCACCCTTTCATCGAGGTCTTCGCCTGGCTCAGCCTTTAAAGGAAGTTGTTCGTTTCGAATCTGGCAAGTGTAAATCTGGACAAGTATCACTTGTCCAGATCAGCAATTATCATTTGTCCAGATCACGCAAGAAGATGTTCTTCGCATCCTGCCCGACTTTCAATCCTTCATTGGTTGGATCTTGTTCACGAATCAACCGATGAATTTTTCATTCTCGAAGGCGATCTTGTCTGACGGTTATTGGCTGTTTTTTTTCCCCGCGGCTCGTTCACTTCTCGAAGGTCCTCATAATATTGAATTACAAAATTCGATTTTTTTATTGTATAGTTCTGTAGCCTAGAGTCTCAACTTTAATTTGGAACGAAGATTTTGAACGAAAAATCGAGAAAGTCGTGACGATTTTTTGATATCTTTATCCACTTGTTCATCAAAAATCATTCAATTTTCTCGGTCTGAAACTGAACAAATTTTCTACAACTTGTCATTTTCGTAATTTTTAAAATTTCGAGAAAGATCCGGCCATATGAAGGTTTCATTATTATACTAAAATAACTTCATTGTTCATCAATAACTTTCAGATGAAAAAAAAAATTAAACTTGGCACAACTGTTTATTAATTGTTTGCAAAATCCCGACCTTTTCGCTGCGCGTCCACCCATCCGAGGATTGGCCCAGGCTAACGTAGCTTACCACGAGCAGATCGCCGAAACCGACTCAGTCCTCTCTGCTCCTTATTTTCTTTTTTAAATCATTTTTCCGTCTAATGTGAACCGCGAAATCGTGGCTGGAAGCCAATTACAGTAGCAGCGTCAACGTTGCACCGGACGTTACGCCAATCTCCGGCCCGATCGTATGACCTTCCTTTTGCTTCCATTTCCAGGTCGCAGATCGAAGCGACGCTCAAGAAAAGCTCGAGAGCGAAAGAGAGATAGTTTTGTGGTTGCACTTGCAGGCCCACCTGGTAGTCTATATACATATTTATACAGGGTGGCCTGTTATGAATGGATAATCCTGCAACTGTCGATAGGTCAGATCATGTACTACTTTATGCTGGAATTTCAGTTTAGTAAAAGTCCGACGGTTTTCAAGATTTTGGGCTTTATGTTATTTTTAAAAAAGTCATCTGCTTTTGGTTTTTCGCATGACATTTCTACAAATGATATATATCGACAATAACTAAGCAAATTTTTAAAGCAACTGGCACAATATGTGTAGAACTTTTTTTTTTACACCGCAGACTATCAAAATCAGATTTTCGAATTGGTTTGTATGAAAATTCTGCATGCGATCTCTTTTCATAAAGTTTCCTCAACATTTAAGGTTAAAAAAAAGACTTTTCTAGATAAAACAAATAACCAAGAGTATTTTTAAAAAAACTAGATCATAAAGGTTATCATTTATAGAAATAGCATGTGAAAAACCAAAAGCAGATGATTTTTATCTCGAAAACGGTGGGACTCTTACTAAACTAAAATTCCAGTACATAGTAGGACATGATCTGACTTATCGACAGTTGCAGGATTATCCATTCATAACAGGACACCCTGTGTGTGTATATATATATATATATATATATATATATATATATATATATATATATACAGGGTGTCCCAGAACTCAACGTCAAGCCGAAACGGGGTGACAGGATTGATTGTAACCATCATGAGAAAAATCAGAAAAAAAATCTATCCCATGCAGTTTGAAAATTATGGACATTTAAGAAGAACCTAGAAATTTGGTCAAACTGTAACCATTTTTCGGTTATTGTGGTTAATTTTTATTATTTTTTTTTCATTTAAACTTTGGAACCGTAACCCTAAATAACATTTCTAGAATCACAGTAAAAAATAATGACACAATTGCCCCAAGTTTCCTAGAATTAAGACTAGTTGTTAAACTATGAATTTAAAATTTTCAAAATTTGTCTACTTTGAAAGGCCCTGCTTAAAAAAAAAGTACTAGAGTGCCTTGGCAAGTGCCATTGAAATTTGGCGCATTTAATCAGGATTGTAAAATGGTACAATATTTCTCAAGCTGCTGAGGACATCAACTCTCGAGGATATGCCCGGCTAATAAGTAGATCTTTTTTAAGAAGTTGTAGGGCGTGTATTGAGGCTGATGGCAAACAATTTGAACATTTGTTGTAATAAAAAATGTTATTTCCCTATGTATCTGACTTTTATTCCAATAAACCTAAACGGGGTCAAGATTTTTCATTATTTTATTAATTTTACTTACTTTTGTTGACTTTGGTAAACGTGGCGTCACTATCTGTCTCTCTCACTCATGACAAACATGTCCACTATCCATCTCTCTCATCATTTTGCCGTAAAATTAAGAACCTACCAAGAGCTTGTGCGAATAAAAAACATTGTAACTGAGTAAAATGGGTTAGCAAAAATCGGGTTTCGTGAGGTTTTAATTTTTTTACTCGTTTTTTTTAGTATGAAACTAACAAGTATTATACCATTTTACAATCCTGATTAAATGCGCCAACTTTTAATGGCACTTGCCAAGGCACTCTGGTACTTTTTTTTTAAAGCAGGGCATTTCAAAGTAGACAAATTTTGAAAATTTTAAATTCATAGTTTAACAAATAGTCTTAATTCTAGGAAACTTGGGGCAATTGTGTCATTATTGTTGACTGTGATTCTAGAAATGTTATTTAGGGTTACGGTTCCAAAGTTTAAATGAACAAAAATAATAAAAATTGACCACAATAACAGAAAAATGGTTACAGTTTGACCAAATTTCTAGGTTTTTCTTAAATGCCCATAATTTTCAAACTGCATGGGATAGATTTTTTTTCTGATTTTTCTCATGATGGTTACAATCAATCCTGTCGCCCCGTTTCGACTTGACGTTGAGTTCTGGAACACCCTGTATATATGGGTGAGTGTATGTATTTGTACTCATGGATGGCCAGAATTTCCGGTTACCGATAGATCCGAACGATGGAACTTCCGCCTACCGGTTTCATCTTCTCTGCCTTATACACTTCTCGCGCTTTTCACTCGGCTCCTTCGACTTCCTTCTCCATCATTTTTATCGTCTCCTTTTCTACTCTCGAAAGCAATATCTCACTTGGTTTCTCATCGCTGCCGGAAAACATTTCCACGTCTTCCTTCCAGCCCGGACACCACATTGGATTGAAGAAAATTGTGCAGATATATATATATATATATATTTTTTTTCAGCGTTTTCCCGTTATTTCTGGGCCCATATCTCCGAAAGATTAGTAAAAAATGCCGGACAAATATAACGAACACTTGGGTGTTCAGAAACTTGGAATATTTTTTGAAAATGTTTTTTAAATTTGGACAAATTTATTTTGATAAAATAATAAAATAAATGAAGATCATGTTCGTTCGTATTTTTTAAAATCCTTTTTTTTGTCAATTTACAGTTAAACATTTTTCAAATAAATTACTTTAAAAAACGGAATTAGTCATATGCGGAGGATGATAAATCATTGTTTCGTATACTTCAAAGTAAAGATTCTTAAATTTTGAACTATTTTTAAAAATTGCTTGTTCTTGTGTTTTTTAACTGATTAGGTTTAAAAGTTCCTATCTAAAGTGAAGAAAAGACAATTGTTTGTCGTGAATCAATACTCTTTGAGTAGCTTGTTTACAAAGTTATGATTATAAATTTAAAGATTTTTTAAATGGTGAATCTTAATTGTTTATTTAATTGTCATTGTTTCTTATTAAGTTATTGGTATTTGTATGATGAGCATGCATCTTCGTTTAACATGCTTTTCATAACAATCATGATTTTTTAATGAAATATTTTTTCTTTGAAAACGAAAAACATAAGATTCGAAAAACAATATTCTCGTTGTTTTTGTCTCATATTTTTTCGTGTGAAAAAACACGAAATCGTACCCTAAAACCGACCCTTGAAGTTTCTGTTAAAAAAAATTAATATTCGTCGACTGTGCTTTTTTGAATAATAATGTTGCAATACTTTTTTTACAACGTGAAAATGTATTTTCAAATCTGTTTTCAGTAGATTTTCTCACGTTTTTTTTTCTTTAGAAAGAGGAATAAGATTATTCTTGTGAAGGGAACAAATATTCGTCGAGCATAATTTTTCCAACAAATTGTGAAAATAAATCTGAAAATAAATTTCAAAAATAGCCATGTCAAAATTTCAGTGATAAAAAATTATGAATAATTAATCGACTATCGCCTTTCTCTCGTTATAATTACTCCTAACCGTTCCCAGGTCATTAATAAAATGGCCTTATACATCTATTAATAAATTGATTTAATTTAATTTGTTATTTAATATTAAATTTTATTAATTTATTAATTTATTAATATCAATTAAATTATTATATTAATATAATAATCAATTAATAATTCATTAATAACTATTAATATATTCGTTGAACTCCCATTTATTAAATGAAAACTGCACTGTTTGATGTTTTTGTGCTTTCATTCGTTTGTTTTATTTTTTTCGTGCAATTATAGATATTGTCGTTTGATTAATTGAGTGAGGAACTTTACCGCCGTTGGATAGCGACGCTCTGTACGCGCGACTTTACATTTTACCCTTCTACCAATACGAGGTACACCGTTATACCGGTGCGTTTGTGCTGCGTATTGATTCGAATGGTGAAGCCTCTCGCGTCGTATCACGAGAAGAGAAAAGCCACTCTGTATCGGCAGTCGGATTAAGGTGGGAGATACCTTAAGGCGAGGAAAAAAATTGCTAATTATCACGATTTTTTTTCAACAGGAAAGTTTGTTTCATATTTTTTAAGAATCAAGGTATGTTTTATTGCTCCTTTTGGCTGTTACATGGTATTGTTTTTATTAATCTAAAGATGGCGGAAGTATGGCACGGTCTTCCAAACTGCATTTTCAAAACTGCCGTGACGTGTACCTTAAAAACTAATCGACGGATTCTGATAAAATTCGATAAAAATCCTTCTAGCCTTAATGTTTAAAACATGACCCTAAATGTTGTGGAACATTTTATAAAAGTATTTTTTTATTGCAAAATGTAGCAATTGGTTAAGAAAATTCAATCTTTTTGTTTAAAAACGTACCATTTGATCGATGTTCAACATAGCTCATTTTTTCTTGGGTCATATTTTGCGTATGAGTGTTAAGGGGTCTTTTCAGTTTAGACGCTAAAAAAAGGATATTTTCATGATTTTTTTTCACGGGTTAATATTAGATATTGATTTAAAGTGGTTGCACTTAAGAAATACACTTCCGGAATACATTTTTTTTTAAATGTATGAATTTATGTAACCCAAACAAACTTTAAACGCGTTTTTCTCGAAACAACGTTTTTCGACGGCTTGTTGATAAAATCTTCGAAACTATTAAACCGATTCTTATGAAATTTTAACCACATATTCTTTACAACTATAGCTATAGCGCATATCGAGGATCTTTTAAATTTTGATATTTACTATTTTTTTGCCAAAATCGGTGAAAAAAAACACGTTTTTTTTGTTTTTTCGAAAAATGTCCGCCATTTTGTTATTTTTGCATATATCAAAAATCGTATGATATGCACTATAGCTATTAAAATACTTAATCTAAAATCGTTTTATTTTTTTTCGTTTCGGATGATCCATCTCCCAAATTTCATCAACAGCGCGGGCCTACAATTTTTAGGACATTTTTATAACTACCATTTTCGTCTATAAATAGTGACTTAAAATTTAAAAAAATGTAATGTATTTCGAAAGTGTGTTTGTTAAGAGTAACAACTTTTATATCAATATCTATTATATAAACCTATTTTAAAAATTCATGAAAATAGCCTTTTTTAGCGTCTAGAATGAGAGGACCCCTCAATGAAAGAAAATTCTTCGTTGGTCTTTTTCAGATTAACCGCGCCGACGCTACGTGTCTTGCCGTTTGACAACATTATTTTTAAAGATCAATAAAAAATAAAAAAATACCACGTTACAGCAAAAAGTCGTAATGAAACATGTCCCAAGTTTTTTGTAAAAAACTTGTAAAGCAAGTTGTGCAAATAAAACGCGATTATTATTATTATTAACATACCCTAAGTTCAAAAAAGGTGAATAAATATTTTCATAAAAAAAAAATTATGAAAATCAGCAATTCTTTCCTCGCCCAAAGGTATCTCTTCTCTTAAACGTCGCGTCACTTATACACCGATATCTCGGTTTCTTTTTCCGTCTGTTCATTTGTTTCTATTAATAACCTCCGATGCGTTTATAATGGCACAAAGTGATGGATGATGAAATTATCGAAAATGTATCCAGTACTTACAATCGAAGGAACACCCAAATAATCTGAAGAATATATGTAGATATCTAAAAAGTGGAGAATTTCATATTCATATCATTTTATTGCAAACCTACAGGAATTTCATATAGAGCATTTTTTTGCAGTTCCTATACGCACTCGCATGCGCTTCTTGAGCAATTTATAGAATCTAAGAGAATTTTATATGTCCATTTTCGTACAATATTTGTATAGAATTTGTTTTATATCATTTGTATAAAAACATCATAAAAATTTTTCACTCGAGTGTTCTCTTCGTGGACGACGTATCCCTGCGCTTCTTCTGTTTCTTCGATGCTGGAAGATACCACGTGTTGTCCGCGTTAGATTTCGAGGCGGCCGGTTTGAAATTCCGAATTTTAATATACCGAAATTCAAGATGGGGCCGGTTTGAAATTCCGAACTTTCAATGATCAGAGCGCTCAAAACTCCGAAATAATACTACCCCGAAAGATCAAAACTCCGAAAGAATTTGACACAAAAGACCAGAACTCCGAAAATCTGAACACTGTCAAAATAATTCGGCTAAGGAAGTTTTTAACGGAGACTTTGTCCTTGAAAGAGCAGCGGGAGATGTTAGCGGCTCAACATGAGCAGCTAGAAGAAGAGGAGGGATGCCTCTATGGACCAGGCATTGCCGATTAGCGGTAATTATAAACACATTTGTGTAAACACATTACAAAACTTTAAACGCGTTTTTCTCGAAAACACGTTTTTAAAAATGGCTGACATTCTCCTGACCGCTGTAATTAACATATCGACCTGAAATTTGGAGAGCATACTCAGAAAATATGTCCTCACGGAATGACGGATCGTTTTTTCGATAGATACATTTTTGCATTTATTATTTATCTTTTTATGCGAAAAAAAAACGCGAAAATTCGATTTTTTTTAAATTGCCGCCATTTTCCGAAATTTGTACTAAACGAAAAACCCATCCGTCATTCCATGACCAAAGGGTCACAGATTGATAATATGCTTTGAATTTGTGTTTCAGATCAACAAAGAGGGGGCAGTGATGTCAGCCGTTTACCTCCCGCGATTTGAGGACCTGTTTTCGCGGAGCTACAACGGCCGCCATTTTGGTTTTTTTTCCAAAAAAAATTTTTTTTACGTTCCGTATATCATGAATAAAAGCAAGAAAAAAACCGCACTCAAAAAGCTTTACTCGTTTCCTTTAAAAAAAATAAAATGTAAACACCTGAAATATGGCACTCCAAGGACAAAGTCTCCGTTAAAGTTTGTTGTGACGTTGAATATTTGAATTTAGTTCTGTTTCTAAATGAAGTAAACATAAATTTATATGAATATGAAATTTATCGAAATAACGATTTCAACGACATTGAAGGGACCGTGCAGTACCGACGTTATAGCCGATAGTCGTTGTAAGCGATATATGTACAACGTTATACTCTAGATTTCGTCGTTATATCTCATACGTCGTCGTAACCGATGTCGTTAAAAGCGGTTTTCGACTGTAATGAAAAAATATTTCAATAAAAAATGATGAATCAAGTATTTTAATTTAATTTAATTTGTTGCAAAATATTCCAATCAAATGAATTTCGAAATTGTATAAATGTAGATAAATAAAAAATATTTAATTTATCGAAATAACGAAATAATATTTCACTAAAAAAATCTACATCAAATTGAATATAATTTTGCAATGAATATTTTAATTAAATTCAATTTCCAAATTAAGCAAAAGTAAATTAATGAAAACATTAAATTGATCAAAATAATGAAACAAAATTTTGCTAAAAAAATCTTCCACCATTTCGATAAATGTATGTGCATAAAAAATTGGTTTAGTTGGATTTGTTTGGGTTTCTCCTCAATGTTCCTGTGAGTATTTGAGCCATTTTGATCTATTTAATGTTCGATTAAAGCCATTAAAGCCAATCTGTACTACATAAAAATGTTGAAAAAAATGCCATTTCCTACAACCCATCCTCACTAAAAAACTTTTTTTTTTCGAAATATCTTAAAACATGTTCTCACCAAGAATGCTTGCCTCGCCCTCGTATGAATAATTCACGAGACCTTGAAGCAATCATAAAAATCATAGAACTCGAAATCACTATTGCAGCTAGCTAAGTTGAACCTTTCTGAATTAAATATCAAACACCGCGCTTTTGAGACCCACATAATACATTTTTCCACTCGACTCGGTGATTTTCTCTTTCTCATGCTCCATCTCCATACAGGCTGAGGCTAATCCCCGAGCCAGACTTCCGGTCGAAACTGGAGAACAAATCAGGAACCAAGCTTCGCCTCCGTTAATGTTCCCTTCACATTTTCGCCTTCTGTTTTGTGTCGTTCTTCGTCACGTTGTTCAATTTTTGTTAATATCATTGGGTCATTCCTTCATGTACGTGAGTGTACATATATATGGATGGGTATATATACAGGGTGTCCTGTCATGAATGGATAATCCTGCAACTATCGATACGTCAGATCATGTCTCGCTATATGCTGGAATTTCGGTTTAGTAAAAGTCCCACGGTTTTCGAGATTTTGGGCTTTACGTTATTTTTCGGAAACAAAACATCTACTTTTAGTTTTTCGCATGATATTTCTACAAATGATATGAATTGACAACAACTAAACAACTTTTCAAAGGAATTGGCACGATATGCGTAGTATTTTTTTTTACACCGCAGGCTATCAAAGTCAGATATTCGAATAGGTTTGTATGAATCTTCTGCATAAGATATTTTTTCATAAAGTTTCTTTAACGTCTAAGGTAAAAAAGGAGACTTTTCTCGATATGACAAATAACCAAGAGTATTTTGTAAAGAAAAGCGGGTAAAAAAAGTTATCATTTATAGATATGGCATGCGAAAAACTGATTTTTATCTAGAAAACAGTGGAACATTTACTAAACTGAAATACCAGCATATAGTATAACATGATCTGACCTATTGACAGTTGCAGGATTATCCATTCATAACAGGACACCCTGTATGTGTGTGTGTATATATATATATATATATATATATACACACACATATATACATATGTATATATATATATATATATATATATATATATATATATATATATATATATATATATATATATATATATATATAAGAACATTAATCCGTATAGATCCGTCAAACGCACGTGCTACGCTTTTCTGCACACAAATACGAAATCAGTTGGAATAATGCTTCAAGGACCGGAAGACTGTGCCCTCGGCTTCGACCATGTTGAAATAAATGGCAAATCGTCCCCCTCTGTTTTACGTTTCTTTTTCTGAGCAATTGTGGCAAATCTTAAACAACACACTGACAAGGAGTATCACTCGAGTATCCGCCTTCGATTTTGTTTAAACTCATATATGTAATCAAGCATTGAAAACTATTAGACACGTATTTTTTTTTATCGGCGGAAAAACGCTTTTAAGGAGGGAAACCACCCTTCGAAAGAAGGCATGTCGAGGGGGGAGAGTTTGCAGTTTCACCCACCAGTCGTCGGATCTGAATTAACCCAAAACCAAAATTCTTCGAATGTAAAGCGATGATAAATCCACTGCAGAAGTATGTATTTAAAAAATGTATATTGAGGGGTGATGCGCCTTACTTTGAGAGGTGGTTTCCCCCCTTAAGACCGTTTTTCCGCCGATAAAAAAAATACGTGTCTAATAGTCTTGAATGCTTTATCACATATATGAATGTCAAGAAAATCGAAGGCGGACATTCAAGTGATGTTCCTTGTAAGGCGGACAACAAAATCCCTCTCTGCTGCTCTTTCTTTCCCCCTCCCACCCGTCTTGAAAATAATTATCTGTAAAGATAATTCTCAAAAATACGAAAATGGTCCATTAACCCTGATTATTCCTAAATTTTTGTGTGTTTGTTTATTTGCTTGCGCTCTGTTGTTGTCGTTTGTTTATATGCTTGTTCATCATAGTTTCAATAAACTAAATGGCTCGATGCACGATAGCCTGCATCATGATCCACACTTCGCACTGTGCTTCTGTGAAAGATTCGTCGAAATTGATTCAGTAGTTCTCGAATTATCAACGCATTCACGTACTGACAGACGGAGATAGGAATTTTTGTTTTCGTCATTTTGAGAAAGATTTCTTCTGAAAGAATTTTTTTCAACAGATGTTGTTAAGAAAGATTTTTTTGAGAAACCTTTTTTGAAGGAAGACTTTTTTGAGGAAGTTTTCCTCGAGAAAGATTCTTCTCGACAGATCCTTCTGAAAAATACTTTTCAACGAAAGATTGCCTACGATACGTTTTTCAAGGAAATTTTTTTTTGAGAAAGATTGCAAGAAAGATTTTTTCACAGGTCTTTTGGAAAAAAATTAATTGAGGAAGTTTTTTGTAAGGACGATCTTTCTAACTAAGATTTTTAAAAACGTTTTTTAAGCAATAATTTGTTGTCAAAGATTTTTTTTAAACGATTTGTTGAAAGAAAAATCATTCGACCCGCATTACCGCGAGGAGAACGCCAGCTAGTTTATAAAATTTTAATCGAATCGGAAGAAGAAAAAGTCGAGATGAGCATGGAAGGGGCAAGAGCCGCGAACAATTTGGCTGTATCGTCGTCGTAGCAAATTTATGAATGAATGAAATACTCGCCCGAATTGCCAGAGCTCGGAAAAAAAGCGATGCAAGAGAGAAGATTTCGTAATGCACAAGTGCATACAACGAGGGAGAGGAAGAAAGCGAGAGAGAAAGAGAGAGAGAGAGAGAGAGAGAGAGAGAGAGAGAGAGAGAGAGAGAGAGAGCAATGGAAGACCGGGTAACTCAAAGTTTGGGCGCAATTTTCACCTGGTCTGTTGTGTCTTCGTACTAGATTTTTTTTCTTTTCTTTGCCGCACAACCAATCTAACTCTGCTTGCAAAGTATTTTCAAAACAGGGATGGAGTTTCTTCTTGTTTTTGGCACGTTACGACGGACTTTCCAATTACGCCAATGCGTGTAGAATTATTTGACAAATTTTAATGAAGTCAAACGTCTTTTTTTATTTTTGAAGGTTGTTGGGGATTTTTATATATTTTTTTTCGACTGAATTTTTTAAATTAATTTCGTGTTTGAACGGTGCTGAAAGTGATGGGTTAGAAGAGTCTTTTAGAAAAATCGTTCAAGTTCGGTGTTCATTGGGCTGGCCGATATGAAAGAGGGAAAGGGGGACATTGATTGATTAATTGATTATTTATTTATGCCTTGCTTGGACTTCGAGGACGTTGAGGATTTTGAGAGAGAGAGGGAGAGAAAGAGTGGGAGGGAGAGGGCAGGTTCAATAAACGATCTCTATAATATTTCAGAATTATATATGCATATATATACATATATATACAGGGTGGCTTATAATTAATAGATAATCCTGCAACTGTCGATATGCTTTTGGTTTATCGCATGCCATTTTTACAAAGGATAACTTTACACCCGGTTGTTTTTTTTTCGACATACTCTTGGTTATTTGTTTTATCTAGAAAATTCTCCTTTTCAACCTTAAATATTAAGGAAACTTGATGAAAAAATATATTATGCAGAATTTTCATACGAACCATATTTCAAGGTCGAATTCGTGGAAACGCACGAGGGATCGACCATTGCCATTGTTCACATGCCTCAAACCATAAAACAATTCGTACCACTCGCTAATAACATCATTTTTGATATTTTCTATTTGAATAAAAAACTTGCAATAAGATAACAGTTTATTTAAAATTCGATAAAAAAATTATTAAAAGACAAATGTTAAAGAATAATGCTATTTTAGAATCGAAAATAATTAAGCAACTTTTCAATGCAATTGGCTCAATATGCCGAGAATTTTTTTTTACACCGCAGGCTATCAAAGTCAGATGTGCGAATTGGTTCGCATGAAAATTCTGCATAAGATTTTTTTTCACAAACTTTCCGTAACATTTGAGGTTCCAAAGAAGGCCTTTCTAGATAAAGCAAATAACCAAGAGTATTTTATTAAAAACCGGGTAAAAAAAAGTTATTATTTGTAGGAATAACATGCGAAAACCAATAGCAGATGATTTTTTTTTCGAAAAAGAAGATAAAGCCGAAAATCTCGCAAACCAAGGGACTTTTACCAAACTGAAATTCCAGCATATAGTAGGACATGATCTGACCTGTCGACAGTTGCAGGAATATTCATTAATTACAGGACACCTCTCTCTCTCTCTCTCTCAAATTTTTGAGGGGGGATTGTCTTTTTTTTCGCAAAATTTACCGCTTTTTGGGAATTTTTTTGTGAAGAAAGTATACAACGGAAAACTTGTGAAACTTGGCATATAGTTTTATTGATCTGTTTACTACATACAAAAATTTTTTTAAACAATTTCATTAAAAAATCCGCCTCCCACCCCCCTCGACGCGCGATGGTCCGTTTTTGATGGTGTGCACGATTTCTCAAAAACTATTCAACCGATTGCCTTCAAATTTGGACAGAATGCTCAGCTGACATCCTTTTATCGTTTGATGAAGCAAAAAAGCAATACGTTTAATATTTTTTTATTTATAACAAAAAATCGATCAATTTTTTTCGAAAAATCGATACTTCAAGTTCAAAACGTCATCAAATCGTCAATTTTTTTTTCCCTTCATCGAACGATAGCTATATGTGTCTAAAGTAAAATGCTTTTTGGGTTTTTGTTGCAGGATGAACGTGAAGGCTGTAATCGTGCACACCATCAAAAAAGGACCATGGCGCGTCGAGGGGGGTGGGCGGCGGATTTTTTGATGAAATTGTTTAAAAAATTTTTTGTATGTAGTAAACAGATCAATAAAACTATATGCCAAGTTTCACGAGTTTTCCGTTGTATACTTTCTTCACAAAACAATTCCCAAAAAGCGGTAAATTTTGCGAAAAAAAAGACAATCCCCCCTTAAGTCCAGATTGTTTCCGCATCTGTTCGAGCAGGATACTCTCAGCTTTTAGTTTCTAGTTACTAGGCTGTAGTCTGCGTACTTTTTGCGTTTATTTTCTTTTAAGGGGTTACCCCCACTTGCGATTTTGAAAAAATCGATTTTTTTTATTGCATTTTTTTGAAGTATAAGTATCTGAGAATATGTCCTGAAAATTTCAAGTCGATCCGAACAAAATTGACTGAGATATGAGCGTTGAAAGAGAAGAATCCGCGTTGAAAGAGAAACTTTAAACGCGTTTTTCTCAAAATGGCATTTCTGAAGTCGCTGACCAAGATTACTCGAACACTAATAAACCGATCTTCTTGAAATTTTGCAGGCTTATTTAATACATAAAAATGTAGTCTTTAATCGTTCGATTTTTTTTTTCGAAAAAAATGGCCGTGTTATAGCCAAAAAACGGCCGTTTTTTTCGTTAAAATCGAACCATTAACTTTGACTGTCCGCCATTTTGTGAAAAATGAATATTTTTTAAAATCCTTCGATTAAAGACTAGTTTATACTTATATTTGACAAAATCCATCCGCATTTTTTTTTCAGATGATCCACTTCGCCGCAATGTTGGTCACCGCAAACCGTGTATATAAAAACATTATTTCACTGACGGCCATTTGCCACTAAACAATGTAATATTTTTCAATAAAAAAATTACTGAAAGTTCTTCAAGATGTGTTCTTTAAGATGGTATATTGGTCGATATAAAGGTTTGTAGTTTTCTTTAAAAAAATTCATGAAAAAAGCCTTTTTTGCGCCACAAGTGGGGGTAACGCCTTAAGCTCTTATCAATCTTATACGCTCCTATGTTATTTTATCTATTCTTTATATTAGTATATATAATCACATTTTGTTGCGCATGCTATGTCTTATTATTTTAGTTATGCTTTATATTGTACGATTCGCCCTGGATGCTAGCTACTTGCAAACTCAATTTTTATTTTTAAGTTATTATTTTTAAGTTTTCATGTAAATACTTTTCGTTATTATTATCATAGATTACCTACACTATTTGCACTATTACTTTTATTTTTATATTATTGTTTATGTTACAACTTATTTAACCTCTTATAATTCTTTCTTCTGTACAACAATTATCATTTCAACAAGTGTACACTATTGCCTAAAGGTTTTACCAAGGCATAAATAAATCTTCAATCAATCAATCAATCAATCAATCTCTCTTCTCTCTCTCTCTCTCTCTCCCTCTCTCTCTTTGTCTCTCCCCTCTCTTTCTGCGATAATTTTCTTCGCGAGGTTCGAGAAACGGTGCGTGTGCGTAAGACTCGGATCGGCGGGCCGTCGAGGAATCGCGAGCGATAACCTCCTATCGTGGCCTCTGACATCTCGATCGGCACTTTTCTTTCTCGGAATTCTCTCACGTTTCTCAGCTCTCACGAGGCCCCAATTTGTGCACGCGCGCGTTTCTGTAGCGAAAATTCTCACCGCATAAAATTCAGTGAAAAAATAAATAAAAAAAACTCGGCCAAGCGCGAATCGAACTTCGCTCTACTAGGGTTCCATACGTATGACCAATTAACTTTTTTTTAACTCGATATTTAATTAGGTAATGCGTTTTTTCTGTTTTAGTTCTTAGGTGGCACTAAACTGAAACCATATGAACATGTTTTGAGGATATGTTGTTTAAATACAGTATATAGTACATAATACAAAGAAATTCCAAATTCCTAACTGGTTTAGTTTTTCAGATAGACCCCGCAACAAAAATGGTCTAAAATTGACAACTTTGACAGCCCGCCATTTCATCATTTTTGAAGATAAAAAATTAAAAGGATATATTTGTATTCTACTCAATGAGCTTTAAACAATGACATTCCACATGGCAGGGCCACGTGCCGTAGGTCGCTTTATCGTTTTACGCGAATGAGCTAAAATTTCCTGTTTTATTTCACGAACATCTCGAAAACGAGACAGACAAAACGCAGTACTCTTCGTTGATATTATTCATAAAAATCTCGAGAATTTTTTTCGCCTATTTCCATTCATTTCTTACTATTTTTATTATGTAGCGACAGTCGTATTAGAGGTCTCATGAAGCTTTTGCTATGTTGTCCGTGTATGAGTGCCTAACTTCAATAATTAATTGCTCAACAATCACGCAGACGAAGTACTTGAAATTTGACACGGAGTCGTAACACCTGTTTGCAAATATACTCAAAAAATTTCAGCAAATTCTTATTTACTATTTCGCGATAGCTGAGAAACCTACTTAAGGGATGATTCTGCCTTGTTGGGCCAAAAAATGTTCGATTTTTCACCGATTTTTCATGCGGGAAGTATTAAATATAGAATGTTGATATTTGGTATGTTGACTAAGCGGTCTTTGTTGAATATCAAAATATTTTTTAAAGTTCGACAAAACATGGTGGTGGGAGTGGGAGGAGCCATGTATGTCGGTGCGCGGGCGATGACATTCTTCGCTTGCGGAAGTCCCACGTCCCGGACGAGTGATCTGACGCAAAAAAGTCAAACACATTTTTACTTCGTACAATATTGCGTATAAGTTGACCTAGAATCAAGAAGAAAAATTGAAAAATAAAAAAATAGTGAGCAAAAAACTGCGAAAATATTTGGGAAAAAAAACAAACTTCCGTCCGGTCGATCACTATTTTTTTATTTTTCAATTTTTCTTCTTTATTCTAGGTCAACTTATACACGATATTGTGCAAATTAAAAATATGTTTGATTTTTTGCCTCAGATCACTTGTCCGGGACTTGGGACTTCCGCAAGAGAAGAATGTCACCCACCATGCCACCATGTTTTGTCAAACTTTAAAAAATATTTTGATGTTCAATAAAAACCGCTTAGTCAACATACCAAATATCGACATTCTATATTGAATACTTTTCGCATAAAAAATTGGCGAAAAATCGAACGGTTTTTAGCCCAACAAGGCCAAGGTCTTCCCTTAAGGAGAGATATACTCCTAGATGGTCGAGGTCGAGGATTTAGAAGCTACGAACATTCCGTCGACCGTAGAAGACCATGGGCCTGTTATCGATGATTCCATGTAAGTTGACAAATTTCATGATTTATTCATTCCCAAATTTTCAAATGCGTTTTTCTCTAAACCACGTTTTTCAAATCGGTACCCAAAATTTCTCGAAAACCAATGAACCGATTGCCTTGAGGTTTTTTGTGGTTATTCTATACACCATTATCTAGTACTTGTCATAGGATTTTTTCTCCGTTATAGTTTTTGTTTTATAGGCAAAATAATAACTAATTTTTCGCCCAAAAATCACTACTTATGTTCAAACGTGCGCCATTTTGTCAAAAATCGATATTTTCAAAATCGGCTATGACAAGTACTAGATTATAGTATCCAATTTAATCATCTTTTTGGTTTTTTTTTCAGATGATTTTTGAAGAAACGCCAGTGGCTACTGTATACGCAGATTTTTTTACGACGCTCCAAGGATCATACAATATCCTTGTATATTTTTGATATTTTCAAATAAGAAAAATTAAACATATATTTGAATTTATATACTTTTAGATAATTAAAACCCCAAGCCGAAATTTAAAATAGTTTTCCTTGGAAAAATTCACGAATGTGACCTTTTTCCGGCTCTTAGGTGTATATCTCCCCTTAAGGCGTTACCCCCACTTCTAGCGCAAAAAAGGCCTTTTTCATGATTTTTTTTAAAGAACACTACAAAACTTTTTAAATCGATCAATATACCATCTTAAAGAACACATCTTGAAGAACTTTCAGTAATTTTTTAATTGAAAAATATTACATTGTTCAGTGGCAAATGGCCGTCAATGAAATAATGTTTTTATATACACGGTTTGCGGTGACCAACATTGCGGCGAAGTGGATCATCTGAAGAAAAAAATGCGGATGGATTTAGTCAAATATAAGTATAAACTAGTCTTTGATCGAAGGATTTTAAAAAATATTCATTTTTCACAAAATGGCGGATAGTCAAAGTTAATGGTTCGATTTTAACGAAAAAAACGGCCGTTTTTTGGCTATAATACGGCCATTTTTTTCGAAAAAAAAATCGAACGATTAAAGACTACATTTTTATGTATTAAATAAGCCTGCAAAATTTCAAGATGATCGGTTCATTAGTGTTCGAGTAATCTTGGTCACCGACTTCATAAATGCCATTTTGAGAAAAACGCGTTTAAAGTTTCTCTTTCAACGCTCTTTCAACGCGGATTATTCTCTTTCAACGCTCATATCTCAGTCAATTTTGTTCGGATCGACTTGAAATTTTCAGGACATATTCTCAGATACTTATGCTTCAAAAAAATGCAATAAAAAAAATCGATTTTTTCAAAATCGCAAGTGGGGGTAACCCCTTAATAGGGTGCCGTTTTACCCTTTGGGTACAGAACCCTAAAAGCGTTAGGGTATTCCTCATTTTCGACGCTCTCTTACCGATCGAGACGGGCGCTCGCGCTCGGCAGCGGAAAATACCCATGAAAATGCGACACGCTTTTCGAAAAATCGCATACTCGACTTATCTATGTCTGCATGCGTGTATTGACCCGCAAAAAACATCCGCTTTCCGACCAAAAGATCGGTAAGATCGGAAAGATATCGTACAAAAGTCGTCGAACGTGTACACGTTGCGGTAACCGCAGTGGAGACTGCCGTTGCTTTTCATTCCGACACAGTTTCGCTTGTATTTTCACTCCGATGAGTCGCCCTTTGCCCCTACTCGATTTTTCCTTTATCCCTTGTCGTACAAAGAGTTCTTATTGTTCACCGAGAGCGCTTTCGAAACACTCAGGAGAATATATACACTTATACCGCGTGTCCCATTTTAATCTTACACCTGATTTATCTCGAAAAATACTGCTCCGATCAAGCATTGAGTATAATAAAACTTTTAGGATTCAAGGGGGGTGGGGGGATGTTAAAAAAAATCTTTTCTGCTCCAAGACTCAAAATGGCGACGTTGAGATGGCCAACTTGTTTTTTTCAATGGGATCATGACATGGTTTTTTTCAACCAAAAATTTTGTCAGGCCAAAACCAACAACTTTTGTAGGAACATTTTTTTGGTAACGTTCACAATTTTTAGGTTGGAATACCATTTTTTTTCTGCTATTATAGCGCTATCCAGAATGTACCACGAGAAGGTAAAGTCTTCAACATCCCTGGTGCAAGTGTGTGTGTGTAGGTGGGTGTGAGATTGTTTGGGTTTGTCAAACTCAAACAAACCCTAAAAAGAGTTTGTTTGAGTTTGTTTGGGAAATCGAACAAACCCAAACAAGCTCACACCCACACACACACGCACACTTACACGAGAGATGTTAAAGACTTGACCTTCTCGTGGTACATTCTGAATAGCGCTATAATAGTAAAAAAAAATGGTATTCCAACCTTAAAACTGTGAACATTACCAAAAAAATGTTCCTACAAAAGTTGTTGGTTTTGGCCTGACATAATTTTGGTTGAAAAAATCCAAGTCATGATCCCATTGAAAAAAACAAGTTGGCCATCTCAACGTCGCCATTTTGAATCTTGGAGCAGTATTTCTCGAGAAAAATGAGGTGTAAGATTAAAATTAACTTTATCTCCTCGTGGTACAATCTAGATAGTACTAAAAGAGTAAAAAATGGTATTCTAACCTCAAAATTATGAACTTTATTAAAAAAAACTTTTCCTACAAAATTCGTTACTTTACGCCTGACAAATTTTTTGATGGATTAAAAATTCGTGATCCCGTTTAAAAAAACATGTCCTAAAAAACTTTTTTACCATTTATTTTAGTTTTGGCCTGATACACTTTTGGTGAAATAAAAAAGCATTATCCCATTTTTAAAAAACGTCGTCATAACGTCGCCGCTTCGAATTTTGTACCAAAATAGATTTTTTTCGTCGTTTCCCTTTGAACCCCAATAGTTTCATTATACTCAATACGTGATCGGAACAATATCTTTCGAGATATATCAGGTGTAAGATTATAATGGGATACCCAGTATATGTATATGCATATATAGGGCTATTGGTCATTGGGCACGATCTCGTGAAAGGGTTGTAGGGCATGTTTTCCGCTATCAAATAACCCAGTATTGCTTTATGCAAAAATGAACCATGTTCGAGATATTATTATTTTCATTACTTTCTTTAAAGTGAGGGGTAGGCACCTTTTGAAATGAATTAAAAAAAACTGCTGTATGGAATCTAACTTTTTCATTATTTGTAGTCCGAGAGCACGGTAATAAAGAATTATCAACAATAAAATAAGAATAATCATTATACTGGCAGCGTTTTGGAACACTAAATAAAAAATAAAAAATAAAAAATTCCTATTTCATTGTTGATAATTTTTTGTTACTGTGTCCTCAAACTGCAAATAATGGAGAAGTTTGATTCCATACAACAGATTTTTTTAATTAATTTTTTATGTTGCCCACTCCTCACTTCATGAAAAATAATTAAAATAATACTATTTCGAAAATGGTTCACTTTTGCACAAAGTATTACTGGGTTATTTGATAGCGAAAAACACGTCCTACAACCATTTCACGGGATCGTGACCAATAATCAGTAGCCCAATATATATATATATATATATATCACTTATTACTTTTTCATCTAGAATAATGCGTTTTGTTGGCAAAGTTTTAAGTGTCCACGTCGTTCATATGATCATTATTTAATGCATCGATAAATTTAGCCATTCTGGTACGTTACTCGATTCATTATATATATACACACACAGGGTGGCCCGAACAAATCCGTGCATAAATAAAATCTCGATGCCTCGTATCCTAACCGCCGCCCCAAATGTTCTACGATCTTCTTTACTTTCCGAGAAGAAATTTAATTTTTTATTTTTCTCTTTTGTGTCTCTGCTTTTCTCGCGATGTTCTCACTTATGGTATCGTCATGAGGTGGGCTGGTGAGCAATAAATGAATTACCAAACAAACACTAACGTCGATGCCTTATATTTTGAGCAAAAGTTAAAGAAATAAGTTCGAGAAGATCAATCACTGAAGTTCAAATGATACAAACAATACTCATACTAGTCCAAATGACTCCCAATTGCTTGGAAAGATTTCCAAGCGGAAAGCACATGTGCAAAGGAGAAACAAAGTAAAAACCTACGATACAGGAAAGCTCGAGAAAAAAAAATACTTTTTTTCCCAAAAAGTAAAAAAGATCGAAGAACATACATGGGGTGATTCGGGTAAGTATTGGTACGAGTCATTTAGATTTTCGTTTTCGACTTAACTTTTCGGAGCACCCTGTGTATATAAGCGGAAATATTATTTTGAAGATATTAGACTCGGAGGACCTCCCACAAAGCAGCCATTATATATATATATATATATATATATATATATATATATACATACATACATAACCTCGAACGACACGACTCAAATTTAATAAACTGTAATTTAGTAAGTCATGACTTAAAAAGTTTCGTGACAGAAAATGCATAAACAATATATATGCATACATATATATATATATATATATATATATATATATATATATATATATATATATATATATATATATATATATATATATATATATATATATATATATATATATATTGCACTCGCCAGGAGATCAAAATAATTCCCTCCGACATTGCACGGTTGGTGCACAAAACACAAGAGTGGCCGCGACGTGCAGCATCCACTTCTTCATCCAAACACTTTTCATAACTTTTTTCCAAGAGCCCTTTGTTCATGAAACCGCAGTGAGTTCTAGAACACTTTAAATGTACAGCATCTAGATTTATATATATATATATATATATATATATATATATATATATATATATATATATATATATATATATATAAGGTAACGCCGGAAAGGGATGGGTGAGAAAGGCGAGGGTGGACAAAAATCCCTCCTTCCTACTATTGTATAAACTCGTTTCGTCCTCAGTACTCGGTTCCCTCCCTCTCAATCTACTTCGCACACTGTCTTTCTCTCTCTCTCTCTCTCTCTCTCTCTCTCTCTCGCTTTCTCTCCCGACGATTCGCGTCTTCATCGCTAAGTTAATTCCTCCAAGTACACAGACGATTTTTAGTTCGGCGAGCGAAGTATGCAGTTCTTGTAAAAAGTTCAACAACTTTATTGTGTATCGCGAGTGCAAATGTTTTTTTTTTTCGCAAATCTCCACTGCCATTTACACTTTTTTCTTTTTTTTTCAGTTCTTTACGAAACGTTGTGAGTCGTGTCTCGAAGTCCATTCGTCCGATTCACGTCAAACTTTGACAGAGCATAGTTTGTAACATTTTTTATCACACGACCGTATGATTTTGCGATACGGTTATCCATTTTTTAGTAACAAATAATCAAAGTTGCTTTTGGTCGAAAATGGAAGCTTTTTTCCACCGCTGACCATTTTTGTAATTTTGAAAATTAAAAAAAAATGTTTGATTATGGGCAAGTTTTATTATTATAAGTACATTTTTTTACTTTTCTATTCGGATGGAGTTTCCAGAGCCACCTACATCGATTGGCCATGCAGCAACTGCTATTAAGCAGTTGCTTTCCCCATATATGTGTAGTTATGAATTCCAGGGTGCACACTCTTGTGAGCAATGGAGCTTCATCGAGAAATGTAGACACAATACGCGTATCCGTGTATGTCGAAGGCATGGGTCGGTACAATCTCTCGAAGCCACCGTTTCATTTAGTTTCGTCCTCATTTCTCGCTGCACTTGTCCTCTCGTACCCGCAGTCCTGTTTATATGTCTATATCTTTTTTTTGTGTTGGATTCCCTTTTTGCCCGTTCGTATGAACAATCTCCCCCCCCCCCCTTCCCCTCTCTCTGGGAGAAAGCTCCCACTCATTTTTTATAGCCCTTTTATCCTTCTCTTTCTTTGTCTCTCCTTTGCCATTACCTCTTGCTCGCTCGTTCTGTTCTTCCTCCATTTCCGGTTCACTCGGACGCCAACTACGACACCCGCGTGCATATATTGTAGGGTGGTGGATTATGTGGGTCAGTCTAAAGACCTTTCCGGCATTTGTTGTTTTTATTGTCTGTTCTTTTTTGTTCCTCGTTTTTCTTTTTTTTTCTCTCAAGCTCTACCGTTATCTCGATTTTTATCCGCGTCGTGGGCATACTTTGTTGTGCATTTGAAACGTCATGAAATTTTATGAAAAATTTTGAACAGCAAAAATAAAATATATAATGAAATGACATTATGATGATATAATATGGTATGACGATGACATAAGATGAAATAATATGAAATAATGATGAAATGAAACAAAATGAATGATAAAATAAAATTATACTGAAATTAAAACACAATAAAATAGTATTATAATAAATATGTAATTAAATTGATAAAAGACAATGGTATTATAACAAATCAAATAAAATTAGTAAAATAAAACGGTATTGTAATAATCTGAACGAAATTAATGAAATAAAATAGTATCATAATGAATTTAATAAAATAAGATGCTGTCGTTATTAATCGAAAACAATCACAATCAAATTGCACTATAATAGTTAAATAAAATAGAATTATAATAAAGTGAATGGACTAAAAAATAAAATAACACCATACTAAGTTAAATAAAATGCATAAAATAAAATAGTATCACATTAAATTATATTGAACATCATTGTAATAAATTGAAAAAAAAATCCAATAAAAAATGTAACAATACAACTCGATTAAATAGAGAAACTAAATAGGGAGCGATAGAGAAATGCCATGAACCGAGAAATATCGATGTTTCTTCGTCCACTTCCGATACACATGAAATTGCACTAAAATAGTTAAATAAAATGCATAAAACAAAATACTATTACAATAAATCAAATTTAACATCACAGTAATAAATTGAAAAAAGATTATTCAATTAAAATATAACAATACGACTAGATTGAATAGAAAAACTAGAGTGCGATAGAGAAATGTCATGAACCGAGAAATATCGATGTTTCTTCGTCCACTTCCGGTACACATGAAATTGCACTATAATAGTTAAATAAAATGCATAAAATAAAATAGTATTGCAATAAATTAAATTGTATATCATTGTACTAAATTGAAAAAAAAAATAATACAATTAAAATATCACAATACGACTGGATTAAATCGAGAAACTAAATAGAGTGCGATAGAGAAATGTCATGAACCGAGAAATATCGATGTTTCTTCGTCCACTTCCGGTACACTGCACTTATACGTTCGCGACGTGGGTAAATCGTCGAACGATACGTGTGCCCCGAAGGAAATAAATCGACGGGGCACGATCGATCAAAAAGTGAACGATCGAATCCCCGTCTCATTTCCGGTCGACCGGATAACCCGTGCAGGGAAGCGCGTACACGAGCAGCTGCAGAAATTACGACGATCAATTGAGGTTCGAGTAAATGCGGCAGCCGACGACTCCGACCGAGTCGACGCGATCCGCAATTGAACTGAACGAGCGATTATAATTTTGCTTACGGTACACATTTGCGTGAATCATTTCGCTCCACGCATGCCGATAAACGCGTGCTTTGCACGATGTTAGCGCGACCCAGTTGTAAATCGAGGTACAACCCCCCACCCCCCTCGTTAACTTTATAGCGCGATCGGCTTAATAAAACGATGCCAATTGCATGATGATTCGTTTATTCGAGCAGCTCTTCTCTCGTTTTCGATAACAGGATGCTCGTTTCGATTGAATCCAATTTTTCAAAAAAAACTTTTTTTTTCGGTTTCGATGTAGTTTTTTTTGCCTTATTTTCGGAATAATGAAAAATGTCATAGGTATTCAAATTTTATTGCGTCAAGCTGCTGGATTTTCGGATGCCAAAATAATTGGAGTCTCTTGGTTTTTGGTTGAGCCTCGTAGAAGAAATAGACCCATCGAACCCAAAAAACCCAAATGATTTTAACATTGCGTTTATTTGGGGGTTGAGAAGTTCGGGGGAAATGATAAAATATGAAAGATATCCTCAGAAAGCATGAAAACCTCGAATAAAACCAAAGAAACCCTAACATTTACAAAATGGCGTCCATTTGGGTTCGAGAGATTCAGTAAGATTCAGTAAGAATTCAGTAAGAATCCAGTAAGAAGAATATGTATGTAGACAAAAAACTTTTTACACATTAAAGTTCGAAATAAATATTGATTTTTCGAAATTTTTGTTTCAAATCGATTATATGAGTATATATATGAGTTATCGAGTATATGAGTATATATATGTATATGAGTATATATATGAGTATATATTAGTCGATTTGAAACAAAAATGTCGAAAAATCAATATTTATTTCGAATTCTAATGTGTAAAAAGTTTTTTGTCTACATACATATTCTTCTTACGGAGTTCTTACTGAATTTTTACTGAATCTTACTGAATCTCTCGAACCCAAATGGACGCCATTTTGTAAATGTTTGGGTTTCTTTGGTTTTATTCGAGGTTTTCATGCTTTCTGAGGATATCTTTCATATTTTATCATTTCCCCCCGAACTTCTCAAACTCCAAATAAACGCAATGTTAAAATCATTTGGGTTTGTTGGGTTCGATTGGGTCTATTTCTTATTTGTTATATAGAATCTATTTCTTATATATATATATATATATATATATATATATATATATATATATATATATATATATATGAGGTATTCAACGTCAATCCGGTGGACGTTTACCCCGACCCCTGCCAATGCGATTT
Source organism: Ophion ellenae (assembly GCA_963210295.1). Classification (NCBI taxonomy): domain Eukaryota; kingdom Metazoa; phylum Arthropoda; class Insecta; order Hymenoptera; family Ichneumonidae; genus Ophion; species Ophion ellenae. The sequence goes on from OY723389.1 coordinate 50,088,623, forward strand.
ATTTTTTTTATCTGATTCCATTGACTCTAAAAGATACCCTTCATTTTTTAAAATTTTTCGAAACAACACTTAGTCAAAAAAAAAACGCCCCGATTTAAAAATCTGAAAAAGTTCCCAAAAGTGCGTGATTACATGTAAAAAATTTCAAGCTATCAACCGCAGAGGAAGTATGATTTTTTCTGTGCTTTCTGAGCGATTAACGTTAAAAAAATCCGAAATATTCATTGTGGGTATCAAAATATTTAAGTATCCGCCCGGAGTAATCGGTTCTTGATTTTTTCGGATTTTTTTTGCCGTCAATCGCTGAGAAAGCACGGAAAAAATCATACTCCCACTGCGGGTGATAACTCGAAAATTTTTACAGATAATCACGCATTTTTGGGAATTTTTTCAGATTTTTTTATCGGCGCGTTTTTTTTTCAGTATCGATGATACAAATCTAAATATCTCG